>RPOG01002199.1:0-100501 GCA_008086565.1 Thalassoma bifasciatum | reverse complement strand
TTCAGCTGCCACGAATGCGGCGTGGGCTTCACGAGGAAACCCAGCCTGACCACGCACTTACGGATTCACACGGGGGTGAAACCGTTCCCCTGCTCCTTCTGTAACGCCAGCTTCGGTCAGAAGGGAGACCTGGTGAGACACACCAGGCTGCACACCGGGGAGAAACCCTACAGCTGCTCTCTGTGCGAGAAAAAGTTTGTGGACAGAGGAAATCTGACCAAACACCTGAGGGTTCACACGGGGGAGAAACCGTTCAGCTGCAGTTTGTGCGAGAGAAGTTTCACTCGGCTCGTGGGCGTGAAAAACCACAAGTGTGTGGGTGAGGGCAGGAGGAAAAAAGCTAGCTGATAAACTTTTTAATCTCCTTTTTAGGTTTAGAAATGTCATTCCTATCGCTTAAAAGCTGTAACTTTATTTTTAACTTGTGAATTTTCTTTGATCTTGTTAAAAAACAAGATTTTCCCTGCTGTAATTACTGTATAAATCTGAAACCATCTACTTATTCACTTTTTATTTCTTTAATCATTGTATCTTGACTTGACTTTGTGAACTTTTTCCATATGACGTACAGCTTTTTAACGTCAAATCCTGACACTACACTCTTTTCTACTTTTAAATAAAGTATTTTTGACAAATATCCAGTTTACTTCTATACTCTGCCTGTTGGATGTGAGGCCATTTTCCTCCTCCTCTTGTGTATTGTGTAAAATAAGTTAAATATTGTACATTTTTCATCAATTTCAGGCCATTTCCCCTCCATATTTTTCACATTTGCATGAAAAATATAAAATCATCAGAGTTTTACGTGATTAAAGTGATGAATGTGAAACTGTAAAATAGGAGCCACTTCATTTTCAAGTGATTAAAAATGTTTAAAAATCCTAAATTGTGTCTCTGGTATATTTCTAAAACAGTATAGTCCATCCTCTGGTGACTTTGTCCTGATAACATGAAAACAAGTCGACACAAATGTGTTTGACTGTCTCCTAAAGGTAACCATCCTCACCTGTGATCTATTTGCCACTAAATAAATTCCTGTTTCTGCTGAGCGACACCTCAACACGAATAAAACCAACAAAGATCAGATCCATACACACGGGAGAGTTTAGAGTTTATTGGTTTAATGCAGAGATCATCCAAAGAAAAAGTAAATATTCATACAGTCACAAATATTTGAGGAGATGAAGAGGAAGAAAAGTCCATCAAAGTTGGTCAAAGTTTTTCTTTCATCAGATCTGAGATCAACCACTCAGTTTATCTGGAAACAGAGATAGAAACAATGAAAATGGCGGAATATTGCTCAAGAAATGTCATATTAGGAAAATAAAAAAGGACAATTTGATAAACGACACTGATCCAGAAGATGATTTTTCATCCTTTGTATGAAGCAGTTTCTTTTGTTGGTTTTTCTGCACATGTGAGTAACATCAACAAGACGTGTCATGTCACGTGACCCTCATTGCTAATTTACATGAAAAGAAAAACTGCAACGGGAAAATGAAAGTTTTGAGAGAGGAATGTGCACAAAATACAAGTTTGGAATAAGTTTTCAATCTCTGTGAGAGCTATTTACAAAGCAAAAGTGCAGAAAGTAAAAAAATGCAACTCCACTCTCAGTGAAGTTGGGACGTTGTATAAAACGTAAATAAAAACAGTGATTTGATTAAATCATTATTTAACTGAATATATGAGTTAGAATTTTAAATTCAAAACAATCATTTAAGGGAGAATATAAAATAAATATCTGACTTTATGAACAGAGTTTTTATCATGATCATGAACTTTTGCTGCTCTCGCCGACGCACTTGTGATTTTTAACGTAATCCAGTCGAGAGAAACTTTTCTCGCATACATTGCACGTAAACGGTTTCTCTCCCGTGTGTATCGTCATGTGACGGCTCAGAGTGACTTGTTGGGCAAAACTCTGACTGCAAACCGAGCAACTGAACGGTTTCTCCCCGGTGTGGACAGCCAAGTGCCGCCTCAGATTTCCGTGCAGCGTGAACGTTTTCCCGCACACTGAACAGCTGAAGGGTTTCTCTCCCGTGTGAACCGCCATGTGCCGCCTCATGTGTCCTCTCTCGCCGAACGCTTTCCCGCACACTGTGCAGCAGTAGGGTTTCTCCCCCGTGTGGCTCCTCATGTGGATGATGAGGCTCCTCCTGAACCTGTAGCTGGCTTTGCAGAACAAGCAGCTGAACGGTTTCTCCCCTGTGTGAATCCTCAGGTGCGAGGACAGAGTGGAGCTCTGCCCGAACTTGATCCCGCAGACGGAGCAGCTGTAGGGTTTCTCTCCCGTATGGATCCTCATGTGAGCGACGACGTCTCCTTTCCACTGGAAACTTTTCTTACAAACGGGGCAGTTGAAGCGTTTCCCCTCTGAGTGGAGTCTGCTGTGATTGGTTAACGAGGCCTTCCGGAGAAATCTCTTCCCACAGATGGAGCAGCTGAAGGGTTTCACTTCTGTTTGGACTCCTTTGTCGTTCTGCACGTCGTCCTTTTGGTCAGAGCTTGACGCACATTCAGGAGAGCTGACGGACGTGTCTTCTATTTTATATTCTGTTTCGCTGACAGGAACCTTCAAACTCGACGCCGTCTCTCTCGTTTCTTCCCAGTCGAAGTTACTGTCCTCGGTTTCAGATCCAAACGACTGTAAAGTTTTATCGCAGCTCAGAGATTGTTCGTAATCCTCTGACCCTGTGACGTCGTCTCCGTCAGCTCCTGTGTCCGTCTGCTGACTCTGACTCTGCTGAAGCTGTGAGGCCTGAGGTTTCTCTTCGTCTTCTTCTTCAGTCTTCACCGGAGCAGGACTGAAGGTGAACTTGATGATTTCTGCTGGTCCTGATCCTTTCAGCTCCTCCTCCTCATGAGACCAAAGATCCTCCCACTCCTCTTTGATATGAGCTGGTTCTGCTGGATCCTCCTGGTCCAGACTCAGGTTTTTCTCCTGCTGTTGCTCAAGAGGAACTTCCTCTTTACTCACTGACAGCTGCTGGAAATCTGTGGAAATAAAGAAAGAACATTAAAAAAAATCAGACATGAAAAATTTGGTGGTTGTGTTAAATACTCATCATAACTTTTAGCTCACAAAAATCTCAAAGCTGAGGACAAGAAAGTGTTTTAGAATTCAAAAATATGACACCATCATCAGTTTTTACAGTAGTTGTGCTCATAAGTTTACAAACCCTGGCAGAATTTATGATTTCTTGTCCAAGTTTGAAGATGCACAATAAGGAGGCACTTGCGGAAAAATGGACTGAAGAAAGACATTTCTACACAAATGCCACAAAGTTTCCTGCTTACAATACGCCAAACAGCACAGAGACAAGCCTCAAAACTTCTGGAACAAAGTCATTTGGAGTGATGAGAGCAAAAGTGAACTTTTTGTCCACAACCATAAACATTGTTCCATTTGGAGAGGAGTCAACAAGGCCTATGATGAAAGGTCCACCATTCCTACTGTGAAACACGGAGGTGGATCACTGATGTTTTGGGGATGTGTGAGCTACAAAGGCTCAGGAAACTTGGTCCAAACTGATGAATGAAGGATGAATGCAGCATGTTATCAGAAAATACTGGAGGAAAATTTACACTCATCAGCCCAGAAGCTGCANAGTCAATATTTTAGAGAAAAAGTCATATTTTTTAAATTAATAAGTGAGAAATTTTTGATGAAAAGTTGAAATTTGGGGCCTGCCATTGGCTACAGCAGAATAAAGTGAAGGTTCTGGAGTGGCCATCTCAGTCTCGAGATCTCAAACCTGCAGTTCATGCAAGACAGAGCAAGAATTTACAGGAACTGGAGGCTTTTTGCCAAGAAGAATGGTCAGTTTTACCATCTGAGAAAATAAAGACCCTCATCCACAACCAGCACAAAAGACTTCAAGCTGTCTTTGATGTTAAAGGGGAAATACACGCTGTTAAGAACTGGGGGAGGGAAACTTTTCATCAGGCTCATTCTGGAAGTTTCTGTTGTGATTTAAAAAGAGTAAACACAGTTGTTTGTTCATAAATGTCTTCACCAACCACTAACCATGAGTGACAGAAAAATCACTGTGATTTCTGGAGTTTTAGAAACCAGTTCTCTTGAGTGGTGTCACATTTATTGTCTTCCCCCCAATCACAGACTGTGACTGACAGTGATTTTCTGATGTTTACATGAGACTGTTCTGCACAGATTAAAGACTCTGTGAGGTTCAGATGAACATTAGTAATAAAAAGCTCTGACCTGTTCTGTGTAAACGGATTGCAGGATTGTAAACAGACTCCAGGAGTTTGTGTTGATTCTCTTTCAGCTGCTCCTCGTACTCTGCTATGGTTTTTTCAAACAGCTCAAAAATCTCTGCAGCAGCTAAACTCAGCCTTTGATTCACCAAATCTCTCAGCTCTTTACCCTTAGACATTTTTACAAAGTCCTGATGAGGTTTATGAAACACGGAAACCGAAGAAAAGCTTTTTTTTTTTTTTTTGATCCTCCAGGCCTGAGCTCTGAAGCTAACAGGCTAAGCTAACGTCATGTAGCGTCATAAACAAACGAAATAAAGTCAGAAAATAAAAATCTGAGACTCTCACATTCACACATTAACTTTAAAAACACGTATCTGTCTCTATCAGATTTTAAAAGATGATTTCATGGAGTAAACTGAGAAGTTAGAGACGGAATAAACGACACTCGGTGACAGTCTGAGCTTCTTCTTCTTCTCTGGTTTTATTAGCGCATCACAACCTTCATGATTGCGTACCGCCACCTGCTGCAATTAAACGAACATTACGTAAATTTATTTAACTCATTTAATTTAACAAAAAAATCAAAATTATGACGTTTTATCTCAAAACTTTGACTCATTTATTCCAAAATTTTCTTTTTCTTTTTTTTCTCGAAATATTAAGTTTTTATCTCCTCCTATGGAAACCCATTTAGGTTAAAAAAATTTAAATGAAAACTTTGTTGTGGTGAGAGTTTTTGTTATTGCACATGAAGTCAAAAATTTGAGATTTTCAATTAAAAAAATATATATAAAGAGAGACATTTCTTCAGTTATGACCTTGAAATTTAATTTGACGCATTGTTCTTTACTTCTGTTTATTTGTTCTTTTTTTTGTTTTTTTTTGGTTGTTGTTTGTTCTTTTTTTTTTTGTTTTTTTGTTCCCATCTTGACAATCTTGAAACTTGAGTTCCTTTTTTGAAGGCTCTAAGAGTCGGGTGGAGGTGATGGTGGCGAAACATTTAGAAGTTTTGTGATCAGAATAGAGGCAGCAATAAATAAGAACATTGTTCTTCCAGCTGCTCCTTTCCAGTCATGCAAAGTTTCAATGTTTAAATATGTGTAATTTATCAAATATTGTAATATTGTAAACTCTCATGTATGGGACAAATAAGAAAAATAAAAATAAAATTGAGATAAAGTCAAAATTACGAGGCAAAAAAATTGAAATTTTGAGTTATAGCCTAATTTTTAACATAATAAAGTTTAAATTGTGAGAGAGAAAAAATCGAAATTTTGAGGAAAGAATGTAACAATTATATGATACTTAAGCCAAAGCTTTGAGAAAAAATTAATACATTTTGACAATATATCCCTTTTTTTAACTCCATCTCAAAATTTCGACTTCATATAAATAAAAAAAATCTCAACAAGGCCGATTCTTCATTTTCATTGTTTTAATTTGTGGGGAGTATTAGATTAAAGTTGAAATTTAGCGATAGAAATCGAAATGATAATGGCAGAAAACCCCCTTCCCTGGTTTTTCTCAGTAAATGCAGGTGCAGTCAGATTAAACTTCAACTTCATTCTTGACATTTTGACTTTAATATTGTAATTTGTCCAATTTTTCTTTCCAACATTGAAACTCTAACAACCTTCATCTTTGTATTTTAGTACACAGAAAAGTAACTGAAAGTGATCAGCTGTTTGATTAAAATAAATTTACTTCTTCTTTCTGGTGAAATCAGCCAAATTATGTTTTTCTTCTCTTTGAGGTTTTTAAGATGTTAGAGCGCATCAAAGTCATTTGGTCTGAACTGGATCATTTATGAAAAGTTTAATAAGGAATCAAAACCAATAAAATGTCAAACAGCATTTGTTTAATTTCTCACTTACACCTAAAGTGTCACAGATGAATTTCTGACTTTCTCCAGAGTTTTATCAAACCCAGGACAATCTACAACATGATAAATACTAAATAGTTCTACAGATTAAACAACTTCAAGTAACTTCACAGTTAGAAACTAAAGTCGACCACAGCTCTGTCTGAGTAATTTTATTTATTAAACACGTTTGAAAACTGATACATGCAAAACCAAAGACGTGATAAATATGATTAATGAGAGGAGTTACAGAAACATTTCTTTTCTCTGCAGCTTCATTTAATCGTCCGCGAGAGTTGTTGTGTGAACACAAAAAAGTCTATGACGTCAGCTCGTTTAGAAAACGGTGTCTGCAACGTCGACTTGCCAAAGAGGGGGCACACCTGCCAGTCCACTGCAAAGTCGCAATGGTCCACGCGCTTCGAGAGGAGCGTCTTCCTCGTCGACTTGCCAAAGAGGGGGCACACGTGGTGCCTCACTGCGCACTCTCCGCCGCGCCGCGTGAACCTCTTCCGCGTCTGCCTCGTCGACATGCCAAAGACAGGGCACACCTAGGAGTACACCTACGGGTCCAAGAAGGACTACGACTTCGACCAGACTGTTTGCCTCGTCCACTTTCCAAAGAGAGGCCACACTTGGGAATTCACGCTCCAGTCCACATAGGAGACACTTTTGGACTATGGCGTCCTCCTCGTGGGCTTCCCAAAAAGAGGCGTGTGGATCCTCATGTGACGCACCAGCTCCCCCCGCCACGGGAAACTCTTTTGACAAACGGAGCAGTTGTAGCAGGTTCCTTCAGAGTGACGCTTCATGTGTTTGGTCAGCGAGATCTTCTGAGGATATTTTTTACCACAAAACGAACAACTGAAGGGTTTCCCTCCTGTTTGGATTCCTTTCTGTCTCTGGAGTGGTTCAGTCTGTTCAGAGCTTGTTGCACATTCAGAGCTGAGAGATGTATTTCCAGAACATTCCACGTCATCTACAGACGCGTCTTTGTTGGGAGGATGATACTGATCTGACGCAGGCTCAGCTGCCTCCTCCCAGTCACAGCTGCTCTCATCAGTGTCAGAGTCAGAGCCTGAAACTTCCTCACCAGTCACCAAAGGCGTCTCTGGATTAAAGTTACCGTCCTCTCCATCAGCTTCTCTTTTCAAACCATCTCTGTTCTCCTCCTCTTCCTCACTCTTCACAGGAGTGAACGTGAACTTGATCACACCCGACTCCTCCTCTGTCTCCTGACTGCTCCACAGCTCCTCCTCTTCCTCTTTAATGTGTGGGGGGGGCTCAGAGTCCTCCTGGTTCAGATTGAGGCTCCTCTCCTGCTGCTGCTGCTCTGAAGGAAACTCTTCACTGGACAACAGCTGCTGGACGTCTGTGGACGATAAACAAACTCATGTTAATCCACAGCACACTTTTTTCTAAAGTATCAGAGATGTAACATGCTGTACAATCCAAAACTGGACCCTATATTCAACTGAATACACTTCAAAGACGAGATAGTTATTGTTCAAACTGATGTTCACTAATATTTCCTCTTTGTTTCCTCCTCTTTCCTTTAACAACACTGGTTCAGTGTTTGTGAACTGAGGACACTAATTGTTGAAGCTCTGGAGAATTCTTTCACATTCTTGTTGATGAACAACATTTAGCTGCACTCTTCTACTACAGAGCCACGCTGTTGTAATAGGAGCAGAATGTGTCTTGGTTTCATTGTCTTGCTGAAATAATCAGGGACAACACCATGTCCATGATTTCCAAAAAGAGTTCTGCGGCGTTTGTGTGTGTTGTTGATGTGTGACTTTGTCTTTGCATGGTAGAGTTTGAACTGTCACTTCATCTACATCACTACTTGACACAATTGACTGTTACCAAAAGACTTCACAAGGACTCGGGTGCACGATTATAGGAAATGTGTTACTACACCCAAAAATTACGTCGCGCGCCTGAGGGGTCAAAGGTCACGGCCATTCAATGTTGGTTTTGGGCCTTGCTGCTTACGTGCAGAGATTTCTCCAGATTCTCTGAATCTTTTAGAATAGAAGTTTGTCTGACACAAAGAAGGTGACAGAAATTCATCTTATGACAGGCCTCAGTTGCATCAAAGACACACATTCACATATTCACCATCATACTAGTACACACATACAGAACAAGAACTTTAAAGGACCAGAGTAAAAAAAAAAAAAATAAAATACACATACTTCTGGGTTATGGTACCTTTGCTGTTGAGGGCTGTGATTGCAGTTGGGATGAATGATTTTTTATAGACTGCTTTCCTGGCCAGTGGGACTTAGTATCTCCTGCCTGATGGGAGGAGACTGAAGGACTGATGGAGGGGATGGGACCGGTCCTCTGTGATCAGGGTGGCTTTCCTGATCACAGAGCGTTCATACAGATAGGATAGTGAAGTTTGGGCTGAACCGGTTATCTTGAAAGGTTATCTTTTTGATGATATTATGGACTGTAGATGATGAAATCCATCAATTCCTGCAGTTGGACAAAGTTGAGAAACATTGTTCTTAAACTGTTGGACTATTTGCTCACGCAGTTGTTGACAAAGTGGTGAACCTGGCTCCATCTTTGCTTGTGAAGGACTGAGCTTTTTGGGGATGATGCTCCTTTTATACCCAATCATGACACTCACCTGTTTTTTAAGGAACAAGTGCAGCATCATATTCAAAATGTTAATCAGTTTGGACAATAAATATCTCGTCTTTGTAGTTTATTTACTTGAATATGTTAAACAGGTTTCAAATTATTGTAATCTGCTTTTAATTACATTTTAAACAACATTCCAACTTCTTTTTTTGTTGTTACTTTAACATATAAATGGTACAAACCCGTGTTGTGTGATTCAGCTTCATGGTCCAGAAGTTTCCAGTGTTGTGTGTGTTGCTCAGGTTTGTTGTTTCCAGAATCTTCTTCTTGTGTCATGTGTTGTTTCCAGTGTTGTGTGTGTTTCTCCTCTTTAGATGGACAGAGCTGCTCCTCGTACTCTGCTATCGTTCTTTCAAACAGCTCAAAGATCTCTGCAGCAGCTAAACTCAGACTCTGGTTAATCAACATCCTCAACTTTTCTCTCTTAGACATCTTAACTCCGGCAGTAAACTCCTTAAATCTGTGGGTTTTTTGCTCATAAATGTTTCTAATTCCAGCAGAAATCTCCCTCCAGGCCTGATGCTAAGCTAAGCTAACTTCACGTATTCACAGAGAGGATGAATGTGATGGTTACATATCCAGAACAAAAGCACAGAGCTAGTTTACAGAAGTCTGTTCTCACACTCAGGTCTTTAGTGTTTTAATTCCGTCAATAATCTGAATTTTCTCTTTGTAAACAAACGGCTTCAGGAAACGCTCTTCTTCTTCTACGGCTGAATTCCGGTAGATTCAAAACAGCCACAGCGAACCGCTGCCCTCTACAGGTCTGAGACCAAACAACATTTATTCAACCTTCCTGTTTTCTTCCTGTCAATTTGACCTGATTTAAAATTTATTTCATTATAACTCTGGTTTTCCCTCTTAGAGTTGATTAAAAATTACATTACCCCCAAAATGTCAGGTGGTGCAACCGTCCTGACAAGTATCCACAGTAATTAAACTCTAAAAATTGAATGTCAGTTATTGTAAATGGAAATTAAAAATACAGTGGCATTATTTTATGCTTCAACCTTTTTAAATGAAACATTCTTTGCAAATAAAAAGAATTTTGAAGCTGTTGAGAAATGTAAAAAACTTTTGTCCCGTCATTTTCACCTTGTCAAATGTCAGGGTGGTGCAACCGTAACATTAGACTTTTATTTTAAAGTGAAGAGAATAAAACAGGAAACAGGAAACTGCATCAGCCAGAGGAGCCCAAATGACATTTGTGACCAAGTGGAAAAGTTTGTAGATTTCTCTGAAATACTGATAAAAAAGGTTTTTTCACTTCATTGGTGACTGGAACAATTTCCATGTCAGGTGGTACAACCAATGTAATAATGTGAAATGTTATTTTAACATCANTATTTATCTTATTCACAAATAAAAGAAATGAAACACACAAAATGAAAATGTATGAGTCACTACAGACACTTGAGAGATACTTGCCAATAATTTCACACAGAAAAAATAACAGGAACATATAAATATATTTTCATATATTTGGTTGCTCCACCTGACATTTTTGGGTGCTCAAATTAAAAATACTAAAAAATAATGAACCTAAAAACTTTGAAATGTTGGTCAACTACTGAAATCTGTTAGAAAACATAATTCTTCACTCAGAAATATGTTTTTATCCATTTTCAAAGAACTATAAAAAAAAACGTCTTTAGACCCACTTTTTGTCATTGACCCATTTACATGTGAAATTAGTTATGAGCACTTTAAAAACAACCATAGCTGAAAACAAAGTGCTGTACACATATGGACAGAAACATTGAAACAAAGATAAAAATCAGATGTAAACACTCATATTATTGCTTCATTGTTTCATTGTTCCTAAAAACAAATTTAAGAACAATAAAAACAATAAGTAAAACAATAACTAAAAACAAACATAAAACAGAGTCGAGTCTCATGGTGGGTTAAAAGCCGAGGAAAAAAAGTGGATTTTAAGACGAGTTTTAAAAACAGACAGTGAGGTGGATCGTCTGATGTGGATGGGCAGAGAAAGTTTGTCCCCTCTGAGCTTCCGTTTGGACCTCGGTACCTGGAGGAGCAGGAGGTCAGCTGACCTGAGGCACCGAGCAGGAGTTTTTTTTGTAAACAGACTAAAAACTAGAGGTAATACAGTTTTACATGTATGATTCTTTTTGTGCTTTATCAGTTTAACATTGAGTGTTATGTTTTAATTCAAAAATGAAAAATAGTTTATAAATTGATGGTTTTAACATTAATTTCTTTATCTATTACCTGACATTTCAGACCACACCATTTGAATTCCAGACCCCCAGGTTGAAAAAAAGCAAACAGACTTTGACCACATCACTGTGAAGGTGACATCACATGATTTTTATTTCATATGATCTTAAAAAAAAAACATAATATACCAGACACAATCACCAGTTGTGATTAATTATGGAGAGTTAATAAACATGATTTCCTAAAGTGGCGTCTCATCACTATATTTAGACTTTATAGACTCTGATCGATCGTCCTCATGAAATCGTTTCCTCTCTCATGTGAATTTGTTTGTGCAGGTACAAACCCGACTTTTGGGAGAAGTTCTTTCCACAAAAAGAGCAGCTGAAGGGTTTCTCTCCCGTGTGAAGTCTCATGTGTTCGACTAAATAGCTCTTTCTGAAGAAACTGGTTTTACAAACGGAGCAGCTGTACGGTTTCTCTCCCGTGTGAACCTGCTGGTGTTGGTACAGGCTCGATTTCTGCGTGTAGCTTCTCCCGCACACGGAGCATAGAAACGGTTGCTCCCCTGTGTGAACCTGCCGGTGCCTGTACAGACCCGTCTTCTGCGTAAACGACCGCCCACAAACGGAGCAGCTGAAGGGTTTCTCTCCCGTGTGGACTTGCTGGTGCCTGTAAAAGTTGGACTTGCTCATGAAGCTTCGGCCACAAACGGAGCAGCTGAAAGGTTTCTCTCCCGTGTGAACCTGCTGGTGTGAGTACAAGCTCGACTTCTGCGTGAAACTTTTATCACAGATGGAGCAGCTGAAAGGTTTCTCCCCCGTGTGGGTTCTCATGTGTCTCACGAGCTCGGCGCTCTTTGGGAAACTTTTTTCACAGACTGAGCAGCTGAAACCTTTTCCTTTAGTGTGGCGGATCAAATGGATGGAGAGACTTTTCTTTTTGCCAAATCTTTCACCACAAACGGAGCAGCTGAACGGTTTCTCATCTCTCTGGTTGGAGGTTACTGCACATTCAGGGGAGATGTCTGGTCTTTTCCCACGTTTATGTTCTTTATTTTTGTTTTGCGGAGACTTTAAACCTGACTGAGACTCATTAGTTTCCCAGTCACAGCTGTCGTCGGTCTCAGACTCCGAGTGTAAAGTCTCTTCATCGGTCAGTGGCTGTAAATGACTCTCTGGCTCTGATCCTTCACCCTCCTCTCCCTCAGTCTGGTTTTCATGAAGCTTTGGGGACTCAGGTTCCTCTCCGTCACCTTCTTCACTCTTCACAGGAACAGGAATTATTACTAACATGTCAGCATCAGTCGCCCCCCGTCCTTCCTGACTGCTCCACAGTTCCTCCTCTTCCTCTTTAATGTGACGTGGTCCTGTTGGGTCCTCGTGGTCCAGACTTGGGTTCCTCTCCAGCGGCTCAGGGAAAACTTCTTCTTTAATCACTAACAGCTGCTGAAAGTCTGCGGGGAATCATGGAAAACAAAACAACTTTTGAAAACTGTTTCATGTCACAGCATATTCTTGTTTACTTTGAAGCAAATTCTGATTCAGGATGAACATCAGAATTTGTATTTGAACAGTATAATATCTCTTCGAGCTGAAATGTGTCAGAAAAGCAGATACAGTTTTTGCAGTAGATGTTTTGAAGTGTTTTCATGTTCTGAAGGGAACATGAAAAGTTGAAGAATCGTTAAATATGTTGAATCCTTCTCCAGTCATGGTGTTAGACTCTAATCTGATATATGAGATATAACCAACGGTGACCAAACGTCCTCTTTTTCCGGACAAGTTTCTCCTTTTTTTGTGGTGAAATTCTGTCTGGGGGGATTTTGTAAAATTCCCGGGTTTGTTCTGACTGTTTCTAGTGCAAAAATTTTTAGAATAAAAAGTAAAAGCAATGTGATAAAATGTCAGACAGTGAGATTTAAAATCAAAAATTTGCAATGAAATAACAAAGTGCTGAGATATATAGAGGAACCACTGTTAAATCATCAGAATTATGAGAAACAAAATTGAAATTTGACTTTTTACATCGAAATTTCGACTTAATATTTGCAAAAAAAGAAAAAAAAGGAATTTCATCAAAGCCAGTTTTTCATTTTCTATATTAAGTGGCAGAAATGGGTTTCATTATGTTATTTATGTTTTCATTTAAGAAAATGTCCCTTCAAACAGTAAAAGAATATTTTAAATAAATGTTTGGGTTGTGAGGCTGCTTTGTCGTCTCTTTTGGGTTTTTATAATTGTGTCACCATTTAATGCCACAATAAAAACGGTGACTTTCAGCCTTTCACACTTAAATAATGATTAATTATTGAATAAAAGAGTAAAACAGCTCCCACCTGTTTTCTGTTCTGGGTCTTCAGGTTTGTAAACATCATCCAGTATTTTTGCTTCTTCCATCTTTTCCCAGAAACTTTAAAGATATTTTCAGCTCGTTTTGTGGCTCATAAACTATTTTAACGTTTACATTAATGACATTTAAATGAACCACAGCAGATTTTCATCCTTAAATCTCAGTAAAAATCAAACAATCTGAGGTTAAAAAGAGTTTTGTTTTGACTCCGTGTAGCATAGTTAGCTCAGTTAGCTAACTGCTAAAAGCTTCGTTTCCTCTGTGACTAAAGTTAATTATTAGTAAATTAAACAGAATCTTTCTTTTTTTAACGTTTCTTCACCCACAGACACAGATATGTAAAGTTTCTGTGTCTCATGATCAAATATTTGTGTGAAACCAAAACAGTTCACAGCTAAGCTAAAGCTAATGTTGCTACTTCCTGTGATTTTCTTCTTCTTCTTTCACAAACATTGAAACAAACGTGTGCTGCCCCCTAAAGCACCGGAGTAAGAACTACAGCGGGGAATGAAAGTGGTAAAATTAAGTCATTATAACAAAAATCAGTTAAATAAACAAGGATAAAAGGCCCTCCTTTCCTGGCTTTATGAATGAGTTTAAATTATTATTTCTTTCTCTAAAAAGACTAAAGACAAAAAATGCCACAAGGATCTGTGATGATCTAGCACACAATCTTTTATTTTAATTTTAAATTGTTAATGTTTTTGATTACAATTTATAGGTAAGTGTATGTTTGCATTTACAAGTTACAACATGTATTTAATTTTGTACATAGCAGATGGATAAACATTTATTTTCATATATTTTTCAAACGATGTGCTGTTCAAAATGAAAATCAAACTTATATTCTCCACCATATATGTATTTATCTAAATTAGAATTTTAGAGTGCTTAAATTTTGTTATCATTCCTTAAGTTTTTACACTGAACCTTGTTTTGTCTCCACTCTGCTTGATTTCTCTATTTATGGATGCCTTTATAATTATGTAAACCTCTGTCTTCAGATTGTTATGTTCTTCTTTTACTTTAATTTTGTTTTATTTTGTTATGTTGTGGAACAGAAAGTACCTTGTTTTTACTATCCTCATTGAGAGTTTGTATATTGTGAAATGTTCGAAATTAAATAAAAAAAATAAAATAAAAAAAATAACAAGGATAAAAGCCTTTTGAAAAAAAAAAAGAAGAAGTTCTAATATTTTTTTGATTGTGGTTTATTCTAAGAAAAAAACAGAATTCTGAGATTAAAGTCAGAGTTTTCAGGAAAAAAAGAGAGTTCTGAGTCCTTTCAATAAAGTTATACAAGAGAATTTATTATACGTCAGCAAGAAATTCTTTTAATTATATATATAATTTGTTCTTTTATTTATTTATTTTTTCGATTCATGGTTAATTTTTAATACATTTAGAAAAAATTGCAAATTTTGCAGACTTCTTTATTATTGTTTCTTTGTATAAATATACTACACCATCAATTGAAAATAAATCTGTAATGGATTGAGTTTTCTTTCAAACCATTCACAGATATAAGTCCAAACTGTTTTCACAATTTGACATGAGAGTAATTCCAAAGCTTGATTTTTTTTTATTTTTATTTTGAGTGTTAACAGGATTGTTCTTAATTTTTCAGTTGAGTTTTTATCAAATTTGTGTGAAATTCAATTCCCGTTCTGTTTACTTTGGGATAGTGTTTCATATTTTTGAAATAATAACAATAATAATAATAATAATAAACATTATTTTCTTTATCTCTAATGTCAGTTTTCTTTGATGTAGCAGTTAACGCAGACAGGCTCAGCTCCTCTGATGGCTTTGGCTGCAAATTCAGGAAACATTTAAACAAACAGTTCAACATGAGGTGGTTTATTTAGATTCAAAGTCAGAGTTCACTCATCAGTCAGGTTTGTCTGTACACAGTTTTCTAACATCAAAGCCTGAACAGTGATTTTTCAAAAGTGAAGAACCATGTGACGTTTCATACTCTCCCTACGTGAAAAGAGTTTCCCACAGATTGAACAACTGAAGGGTTTTTCTCCGGTGTGAATTCGCTGGTGCGCCATCATTGCTGCCTTCTGCCTGAAGCCTCGGCCACAGAAGGAGCATGCGAAGGGTCTCTCTCCTGTGTGAGTCCTCATGTGTCTGATCAGCTCGTACTTTTTGTTGAACGTCCTCTCACAGACGGAGCAGTCGCGTTTGTGTGTTCGCCTGTGACAAACCCTGTGAGACATCAAACCTTTTTCTGTGGTAAATCTCTGACAGCAAACTACGCAGACAAACGGTTTCTCTCCAGTTTGTCTTCCCTGCTCTTGTTCTTTCTGGCCGGAGGAGTGAGCTGACGTTTCTCCGGTGTAACATAATTCTTTCTGAGGGTTTAATCCAGTCTCATATTCAGAGCGTGACATCTCTTTATAAGTTGGTATCAACGCGCTGGTACCAGCCCCCCCACTCCTCCACAGATCCTCCTCTTCCTCTTTAACATGTGGTGGTTCTGATGGATCCTCCTGGTCCAGAATCTTCTTCTGGTGTTGAGGGTGAACGTTGTCTTCACTCACTAACAGCTGCTGGACCTCTGTGAAATAAAACAAACGTTTTAGTGTCAAATCATTGATGTTTCCAGAAATAAATCCTCTCCCTGCAAAGACAAAACTTGTTTCTGTCTCTGATTCATCACTGCAGTGTTTCCCAACCTTATTTAGGCCGTGACTCAATTTTTACACCAGAATTTTTTTTCTAATGACCCAAAAGACACTTTCTTTCTAGAATTAATGTCTCACTGTCTCTGTCATAACCAGTGACTGCACAAACATTTTGAAGGATGAAGTGCAGGAAAAATTGACTCTCAAGCACGTGCTTTGATTCCCATGAAGAAGATGTTACACATTTTGCTCAAAAGAAGACAATTTTTGCCTTGTTTTTTGCTCTCAAATAGGAATTTTTCAAACATTTTGGCTCTCAAGAAGACGCTTTTGTGTATTTTGGCTCCACAAAGAAAATACTTTCTCATTTTTTTTTACTTCCAAGAGGAAAGTTTTGCATCTTATGGCACCAGAGAGGGCATGCTCACTCATGTTCTGGCTCCCATGAGAGCAAATTTGCACATGATTTTGCTCAAAAAAAGAATCATTTTTGCCTTTTTTGGCTCCCAAGGACTCAGTTGTGACGTGTTTTGAGTGCTAAGAGAGCACTTTTGCTCATTTTGGCTTTCAAATAGGAAATTTTTAAATGTTTTGTCTCCCAAAAGGACGCTTTTGCACATGTTTCGTTAAAACAGTTTTATCAGCTGTGTTTTGTTTGAACTAGAATTATATTTAAGACAGTGAAAGTATAGAATACAGTTCTTTAAGGTTGAAAAACACTGCATTATGGGTTTTATAAATGCATGCAGCATCATAGGGACTTTATTCCCTTTTAATGTCTTCACTTCATAATCTGAATTTTAATTTCATAAATCCTCTCTGCTCTCTGAATTCAAAGGTCAGGTCTGTCTACACAGAGTTTTCTAACCATCACAGGCTGAACACTCTTTTTTCTCGAGTGAACAACCATGTGGCGTTTCAAATTCTCCCTTCGTGTGAACTGTTTCCCACAGACTGAACAACCGAAGGGTCTTTCACCGGTGTGAACTCGTTGGTGCGTCATCAAAGCCGACTTCTGTCTGTAGCTTTTACCGCAAACGGAACATCCGTAGGGTTTCTCTCCCGTGTGGATTCTCATGTGCGTCTCAAACTCTTTCCTCCACGGGAATTTTTTCCCACAAACGGAGCAGCTGAAAATGTTAACTGTCCGATGGCGCATCATGTGGTGGGAAAAACTGGCCTTCTTTGAGTAAATTTTACCACAAATTGTGCAGCTGAAAGACGTCTCCTCTGACTGCGAGTCTTTGTTTTGCTCCTGATGTTCCTGAGAGCCAGAAGCTGAAGCAGATTCAGAATCAAACACCACGTTCTCTACAGGTTCTTCAGTCGTCGTGAATTCACCCTGAATGTCACAGCTTTGATTACAAACCGAAGTCTCTTCACAAGCGGCTGGGTGGGGTTGATTATCTGAGTTTACGTTCTCCGTCTCTCTTTTCTCCTCAGGTTGGTTTTCATGAAGCTGTGCAAACTGAAATCTCTCTCCATCATCTTCTTCGCGCTTCACGTGGACAGGAGTGAATACAAACGAGTTCCCATCAGCCCCCTCTTCCCTCGGTCCTTGGAGCTGCTCTCCTTCCTGACTCCCCCACACTTCCTCCTCCTCCTCTTCTTCTTTGGTGTGAGCTGCTCCTGGTGGATCCTCCTGGTTCAGGCTCCTCTCCTGCTGCTCTGCGGGAACCTCCTCAGAAAACAGCTGCTGGACGTCTGCAGGGAATTAAAACAGTTAAACTTTCATAACGAACATTTCAAGTTAAAATACAAAAAAAGATGAGTTCAGGCTCAAAGTGATGCTCATGTTTCTTTATTTTAACCCTTTAGTTCCCACCCAATTCTGGCCTAGATGCTTCATGTCAGACATAAAACACGCACCACATCACTTCTACACCTTCTCATCTACATCTGGGTGAAATTTGAGCTTTTTAGGTAAAACTTTGTAGGAGTTAGAGAGTTTTTAGTCTCAGGTGACTCATTTATCACAGTCTAGTCTGACGACTTGGCGCAAACAAAACCAGCTTTATCGGCGCTCAGTGTCCTCTTTGTAGTCAACTTTGAGTTTGTAGAAAATCGTGAAATCTTAGAAAGTCCGGTTTAGAAATAACAGGAATAAGTTTTAGGGGTTTGAGAAAAGTCAAAACTCAACTATTTATCTAAAAATCTCCTTACATTTTTTTTTGTCTTCTATCCTTTAATTTTGTTTTTATTTCGTATAATGTTGACGTAAATCTTAAAGTTTTTACTTTTTATATCAAAATTTCAACTTTTTATCTCAAACATTACCTTTATTTCAAAACGTAGACTTTTTATCTCAGACTCTTAAAATTTTGACCTTAAATGAGAAAGTTTGGACTTTTCCCCATAATATTAAATTGATTTCTTAAACTCTGGAAGTTTATTGACTTTTTGTCTTAGAATTTTGTCTTTATTTCTCAAAATTTCCACTTTTCATATTAAAATATTGACCTTTTATCTCAAAGTTTGAAACAATTCTTACCTTCAGTTTTTATTTTCATCCTCACATTAGAGTAAAAGCTTTTGATGTTTTCAAAGGTTTGATGTAATTTTCTGTAGAATTTGTAAATTGACTTTAAATTGTGAAAGTTTGATTCAAAGAAAATCGTGAATCGAATTGAATTGGCTGTATCTGCCAGAAAAATCACACTAATATCTTTTTCTGAAACCGTTCAGCCCTACCCAGTACAATGTGTAGCGAAATTAGTGATCCAGACAGAAGACAGTTTTTGTATCAGACTGTAAATATGATCATTTCAGCTCTGAAAACAGCTATTTTGGTACTTCCAGAGCCAGCCTCTAGTGGTCGCTAGAGGAACTGCAGCTTTTTCTTGTCTTATATTTTCAGACTGGAGGTTACCACTTGGTCCCAGCTACCTCAGCTCTTTTACATTTTCCTGATTTGTTCTTCAGGGCCACCGTAACATTCTCAACATAACAAAACGGTACATTTGTGGCCAAAATAGTGTTTCCTTAAACCTGTAACTGTAACAACAGAATCTTAAATAATAAAAAAACATTAAAAGGTGTCAGACCTGTGTTGTGTTGTGTGTGTTGCTCAGGTTTGTTGTTTCCAGAATCTTCTTCTTGTGTCATGTGTTGTTTCCAGTGTTGTGTGTGTTTCTCCTCTTTAGATGGACAGAGCTGCTCCTCGTACTCTGCTATCGTTCTTTCAAACAGCTCAAAGATCTCTGCAGCAGCTAAACTCAGACTCTGGTTGATCAACATCCTCAACTTTTCTCTTTCTCTAGACATTTTAAACCTTTTTATTTTGGTTCAAGCTGCTGAAAAAAGCTGCTTATTAGGACAAAATAACCGTGTAACAACACAAACGTTTCACCGTCTTCTTTATGCTCCACAGAGGTATGATCACTTCCGGTGTAACAATTTCTTCCAGACCTTCAAAATAAAAGTAACCGCTCATCTTTGCTTTTAACTTTTTCTTCTTTTTTCTTTCTCCCCCTTTTTAATCTTAAATTTTTATCTTACATGTACAAAACTAAGGCAGCCCCGAAAGGCCATGGTATTCTACAGTAGAAGTTGCCGAACTTTCTCGAGCTAATTAGATGAAAATGTTTATTTTGAAAAATGTAATAGAAAAACAAAAAGCCATCAGCAAGTCAAAACGAAGCAACTTTGCAATTTAGCAAGAAATAATAATAATAAAAAAAAGTTGAATCGCTATTTCAGCACAGGAATCTCATCACTTAAATTTCAATATCAAAAATTTTGACTTTTTATCTTTAATTCTAACATTTTCATCTTGAAAATTTGACTTTTAACCTCTTAATTTTGACTTTCTATCACAAAATTCGAACTTACATCTTAAAATTTTGACTTTTCATCTTATTATTTTAACATTTTCTATGAAACCCATTCAAATTACTAAAAATCATCATCAAAGCCAGTTTTATAGTTTCACGTTTGTAACAAGTGGAAATGGGTATTGCTTTAGTTATCTTGGTTTTATGTAAATGTATGTATACTCAGGTGTTTCAATGTGTGTTTATAGGTATGGATAATGTTTTCTTAACGTTTATTATAATAATATGATAATTCATGTTCTCTTGACCTTTTTTTTTTTTTCATTTATAGAACAACATGTTATGGCAAACATTTTTTTTCTGTCTTTTTTTTTTTTTTTTTTGGTCTAATTTCTGTCCTGTGTTGATTTGTTTTGTTTGTCTGTTGTAAATTTGTCACAAAATAAATTTGAAAAAAATGCATTAAAAAAAACCCCACCGTGACCTATACATTAGAAAAAGGAGAAACAAGAGGGAGGAAGAGGAGAAAAAAGCAAAAAACAAATCTAGGTTCCTGTGGGGGGAGTTAGGGGGAAAAAACACCTCAGCACATAAGCACCATTACCTCCTGATATCTTCATATTTAATCCTCTTTGTGAAGTCATGAAAGAGCAATGTAAGGGTTTCCCTCCGTTTGTCAGTGACAGCATTCAGACAAAGAAACAATGATGGAAACAAACGTCACATTTGATCCACAGATTTTTATTGTCTGTTAATAAAAGAGAGCAACAAGCAGCTGAACGTTTGTGCTGAAAGACGAGAAATAAAGCGAGAGAAAGAGTTAAAGAGACGGATCAGAGTCTCAGAGAGTCAGGACTGGGAACACTGGTCCCTGATCAGGGTCTCAGAGACCGGGGTCTGGGAGCCCTGGGTGGCCTCACAGGTCACTGAGGTCAGACTCTTCCACTGGTCTGCAGGGAGCCTCAGGGTGCTGCTCCAGCTGTATGCACCGTCCTTCTCCAGCACAGCAGGGCTCCTGCTCTGCTCCCCCCCCCGGCTGCTGATGCTGCTGCTGCTGCCGTCCACCTTCCAGGACAGACTCCAGCCTGAGGGGGAGCCCTTGTTGGCCAGGCACGTCAGCGTGGCCTTCCCCTGATCCAGCTCCACCGAGGAGGGGGGCAGCACCGTCAGGGTGGGGCGCACATCACCTAGAGGGGGGGGGGGCAGCAATCAGCTTAGAGCAGCAAACTTCTCAAAAAGGTTGTGAAACACTGTTTTAGAGGACGCAGCTGTTAGTCAAACAGGTTTTACTTCCCCACAAGAAACTTCTGTCACAGACTCATCAAACTCAAACACATGAAATATCAGATAGATAGATAGACAAGACATAGCATGCAACATTATTACAAAATGACCTGCAGCCAAACCCCTCTCCCACACGCCCATATATCAATTAAGAAAAGTAAAAAGACTGTTACAGGAAGTATACATAACCCGTGCATGGATACATTATGAAATAATTTTATTTTTTACATCAAATTAAATATGAACCTATAACCGAAAAAAGAAAGAGAAAAATCTACTCTTGAGTTTTGTAAGACAGATATTTCAAACTTTTTAAAAGCAGACAGTGCAGACATTATGATATTCAGGGCAGAATAGCACAGATTATTTAACACACATGAGATAAAAAATCTGCTTTATGAGAATCGAAATTAGAAATACTCTCCAAAAAAAAAAAAAGAAATCACATTACAGACATTAGAGATCACTTTGTTCAAACTCTTCAGATCATTAAATCAGGCAGAAATCTTTCAAAAACTTAGAAATTATTAGTTAAAAATATCTAACACAGAGGCTGAATGTAATGTTTCCAATTAGAATTTTTAAGTTTTCTCTACTTTGTCAAGTTTTAGTCTTCAAATATAAACTCACCTCCAACCTCCAGCCTGGTTCCTCCACCAAACGTCCACCACAGTGATTCAGATTCACTGAGGCGCCGTACAAAAACCTCTGACACTAAAAACACGACTGAGACACACCTACCAGACGCTCGACCTCGTTTTTATTAGTGCAATGCTTTATAATCAGCACAAAAATAAATAAATCATTGGTGCTAAATATCTGCGTGATTCTCCAACTATCAAAGAATTTTTTTTTACATGCAGAAATAAAAAATACAAAAGGATGTTTTTTCATTTTTTATTTATGCTGCACAAACTTTACACAAAGAAGAACTTTAAAAAATTAGATTATAGAATATTACTGTTTTTATTATATACAGTATGGTTTTCAATGAGTGATTGTTGCTTGGTCAGAATTTGACTCGATGGAGAGAATTTCTGTCACTTTGCTGAGATTTTTATGTCCATATCAAGTCAAAATTTTGAGATTAAAAATTCAAATTTGGAAATTAAGAGTCAAATTTTGAGATAAAAAGTTGAATTGGTGATATGAAAAACAAACCAAAACTCCAAACTCACCTTGATCACTGCAGAACTTTCAAAATAAAAGCAAAACTGATGTTATAACATCATCTAAACTTAAATTACCTCAGTATTTTTATTTTTATTTTTTTACCAAAAGATGATTTCAGGTTTATTTCCTGGAGCTTTGATCCCTCCAGAGAAAGATGATGAGCTTTAACTTAAATCTTCATCACATCATTTTCTTCACAGATCGATTAATCTGGAATCCATCCTCACTTTGGGATCATTTCCATAAAGGTTGAGTTTGCATCTGCAGCAGCTCAGAGAGAGTTTAAAGTCCTGAGAGTTGAAGACTGGAGCAGAAATCCTCCTCCTCCTCCTCCTCTTCATCATCATCATCATCATCCTGATCCTGATGAAAACCATGAGTGTGAGCTGCGTCCTCATCTGGACTCTCCTCTGCTGCTGCTTCACAGGTAAAGTCCAGAGAATCAAACTCCTCTCCTCTATGAACATCCGTCCCTCTGAAATGAAGCCCACAAAAGCCTGACTCTGCTTTCTGTTTTTGTCTCTGTATCCTCAGAGTCCAGAGGACAGGTCACAGTGACTCAGCCTGCAGCAGTCAGCTCTGCTCCAGGAGGAGACGTCACCNAAGATTCAGAGAATCTGGAGAAATCTCTGCACGTAAGCAGCAAGGCCCAAAACCAACATTGAATGGCCGTGACCTTTGACCCCTCAGGCGGCGCTGCATTAAAAACCCACATCATTGTGTAAAGGATATTAGCACGTGGGCTCAGGAACACTTCAGAAAACCATTGTCAGTTAACACAGTTCATCACTACATCTACAAGTGACAGTTCAAACTCTACCATGCAAAGACAAAGTCACACATCAACAACACACAAACGCCGCAGAACTCTTTTTGGAAATCATGGACGTGGTGTCCTCAGGGCCA
Organism: Thalassoma bifasciatum; assembly: GCA_008086565.1. Lineage (NCBI taxonomy): Eukaryota > Metazoa > Chordata > Actinopteri > Labriformes > Labridae > Thalassoma > Thalassoma bifasciatum. The sequence goes on along the minus strand of RPOG01002199.1, from coordinate 77,450 downwards.
AAGAGGAAAAGGACAATCAGGATTGTTCTCAGGTCAAAGTTCAAAAGCAGCATCTGTGATGGTATGGGGGTGTGTTAGTGCCCCATGGCATCATGGGTAACTGTCCCAGTATCTGTGAAGGCAGCATTAATGCTGAAAGGTACAAACAGGTTTTGGAGCAACATCTGCTGCCATCCAAGACACTTTGTCTTTTTCAGGGACGTCCCTGATTATTTCAGCAAGACAATGAAACCAAGACACATTCTGCTCCTGTTACAACAGCGTGGCTCCGTAGTAGAAGAGTGCAGCTACTAGACTGACCTGTCCTCAGTTCACAAACACTGAACCAGTGTTGTTAAAGGAAAAGTCATGAAACACAGAGGAAACATGAACCTGTCTAAGTGTTTTAGGAACAAGTTGCAGGCATCAATTTCAAAATGAGTGAATATTTGCACAAAAACAATAAAGTTTATCAGTTAGAACTTTAAATATCTTATCTTTGTGGTGTATTCCACAGAATAATAATAATGATAATAGGTTTTTATTTACATTTTACACAACATCCCAACGTCACTGGAATTGGGGTTTGACTTCTATAAGCAGTCAGACTAAAGTTAAGAAACTGGGCGATGTTAAGGATCGTAGTCACAAGGGGGTGGTAGCTTGTGTGTGTGTGTGTGTGTGTGTGTGTGTGTGTGTCTGCAGCTGTCAGCTCAGTTTCTGCTCTGAGGTTTTTGCACGGCTCTTTTTCACGGTGTGACACCCAGTGACCGTGGAGGTGATGAAGACTCTGACAGTAATAAACTGCTGCGTCTTCAGTCTGGACTCCACTGATGCTCAGGGTGAAGTCAGATCCAGATCCACGTCCCGTAAACCGACCTGACACCCCTGAGAACCTACTGCTGACAAAGTAAAGGATCAGTTTAGGGATTTCTCCGTCTTTCTGTTGGTACCAGCCTAAAAAGTTGTTATTCTGGACACCGTGGCTGGTTCTGCATGGTATGGTGACGTCTCCTCCTGGAGCAGAGCTGACTGCTGCAGGCTGAGTCACTGTGACCTGTCCTCTGGACTCTGAGGATACAGAGACAAAAACAGAAAGCAGAGTCAGGCTTTTGTGGGCTTCATTTCAGAGGGACGGATGTTCATAGAGGAGAGGAGTTTGATTCTCTGGACTTTACCTGTGAAGCAGCAGCAGAGGAGAGTCCAGATGAGGACGCAGCTCACACTCATGGTTTTCATCAGGATCAGGATCAGGATGAAGAAGATGATGAAGAGGATGAGGAGGATTTCTGCTCCAGTCTTCAACTCTCAGGACTTTAAACTCTCTCTGAGCTGCTGCAGATGCAAACTCAACCTTTATGGAAATGATCCCAAAGTGAGGATGGATTCCAGATTAATCGATCTGTGAAGAAAATGATGTAATGAAGATTTAAGTTAAAGCTCATCATCTTTCTCTGGAGGGATCAAAGCTCCAGAAAATAAACCTGAAATCATCTTTTGGTAAAAAAAAAAAAAAAAAAAATACTGAGGTAATTTAAGTTTAGATGATGTTATAACATCAGTTTTGCTTTTATTTTGAAAGTTCTGCAGTGATCAAGGTGAGTTTGGAGTTTTGGTTTGTTCTTGTTTCTTGTACTTGAAAATTCTAACTTTTTATATCACCAATTCAACTTTTTATCTCAAAATTTGACTCTTAATTTCCAAATTTGATTTTTTAATCTCAAAATTTTGACTTGATTTGGACATAAAAATCTCAGCAAAGTGACAGAAATTGTCTCCATCGAGTCAAATTCTGACCAAGCAACAATCACTCATTGAAAACCATACTGTATATAATAAAAACAGTAATATTTTATAATTTAATTTTTCTAAGTTCTTCTTTGTGTAAAGTTTGTGCAGCATAAGTAAAAAATGACAAACATCCTTTTGTTTTTTTTTTATTTCTGCATGTAAAAAAAGTGCTTTGATAGTTGGAGAATCACGCAGATATTTAGCACCAATGATTTTTTTTTTTTTTTGGGCTAATTATAAAGCATTGCACTAATAAAAACGAGGTCGAGCGTCTGGTAGGTGTGTCTCAGTCCTGTTCATCAGGATCAGGATGATGATGATGATGATGATGATGATGATGATGAAGAGGATTTCTGCTCCAGTCTTCAGCTCTCAGGACTTTAAACTCTCTTTTATGGAAATGATCTGAATCTGTTTTATCTGTTTTAGACTTTTCAGTTGAATAAAAATGTAAATCTGAGTTTATTCTCGTGAAGTGAAACCATCAGATGTTTTCACGCTGCTTTAACTTTTCCTTCAGACCTGAAACTCGTCTGTTGTTACGACTGAGCAGCGACAGCTTCTGTTTTCACGCTCTCTGAGCTCAAAGAGGGGGGGTAAACGTCTGAGCTGTATCTAAATATAACAGGGTTTGACTGATGAAGTTTCCTGTGTAGAAGTAATAAGATTTATCTCCAATGTAAATGTAACATTGGACATAAACCACAGTTAAATGAACTACATACTGAGTTACAGTAAATAAGTGTCATTTAACATTAAGTTGACTATAATTTAACCTCTTAAGACCTTATACCCACATATATGAACGTCACATTTATTCTTTGTATTTTTACAGTTTTGTGTTTTACTTGTAAAAAAAAAAGTTTGGGGTGAATAACCATAGAAATAGGAATTTTTTTTGACAGTGTGCAATCATGTGACCCTGATCCTCCAGTAAAGACGTGTTTTCTTATGGTTTTCTAACAAATTTAAAATCTCAACCTGTTTCCTGCTCTGTATCTATGGAAGCCTTTTTTATTCATTTATTTCTTTAGCTATTAACAAAATAAAAACGATGAGTTGTACTTATTTCATTCATATTTTGTAAAAATGTTAATAGAAATTTAAGTTTAAAGTAATTTATTCTGATGTTTAGAGATTAAAAGTAAAAATTATTGAGATAAAAGTCAAAATCTTGATTTTTCTTTATCTCAAATTTTTGACTAAATTTGGGCAAAAAACTCAACAAAGCCAGGTTTTAATTTCCATTTTATTCATCTGGCTGAAACAGTCTCCTGTTGTTTCCTTTTGTATTTTTTCAAAATGAAAGGAATGAAGATACGAAAAAACAAAAACAAAAAAACTATTTTTTACAGATTTGAGATCAAACTCATACTAAATGAACAGAAAGATTTTCGGTTTACTCCCTGAGTTAAATGAAATGTGTTTCATGTTACACTCATGATGACGAAAGTTAAAGTAGGGCTTTTATTTTGAAGGCCAGTCGTGTGGTGTTTTGTTTCCGGGTCTCCGCAGCTCATCGCTGCTGGTCAAAGTTTTTTGTCCTGTTGGATCCAGATTCATGGAGGAGCAGGATCATCTCTGAAAAACTGGATCTGTCTGTGAATTCATGTACAGACAGAATAATAAAAATTATTATTTTTATTTTGAAACTGAGAGAAAGAAGAGCTGGATGTGATGTTAACAGCTGAGAGGAAGAAGCTGCAGATTTCAGCAGGTTTGTTTACATTCACAGCTGTTAGCATCAGTTAGCTCCTGTTGATTTTACCCTTTAAAAAACTAAGTTTATTAAAGTCCAGTTATTTTCAGACAGTTCAGTTTATTTTTGATGCACCAATCAGATTAAACTTCAGATATGTGTTAAGTTTACTTGGCTTATATTTAGAAGTGTACAGAAAGGTCTTAGTCTACTTGGCATAAACTGAAATGATGAGCACCGCGTTTCAACACTCTTGCATTCCCTTGCAGGAAATGCTTAATGTTGAAATGCTGAGCCACAACCCCAGACCTTAACCTCTTTAATTTTAATGAGAACAAGAATGTTTCTCTTCAGTGACAGGGAATTTTAAAGTAAACAATAAGCAGGAGGAAGGTTTTCATGACAAACCTATACTAATGGCAGGTTAGGACAGCCTTTGACTCTGTTCATTCAATCTCCATTCACTTTAATGGGCCAGATTTTTGGGGGAATTTCAAAATATTTTTAAAAAATACTAAAGTTAGGGATAAACCCTATTATATTTTCTTCTTTAAATGGTCTGAACTGGTGCAACTGTTCAAATATTTCACTTTGTGTGTTATTTAACTGACCCTTTGTTTTTGTTTTTCTTTGATGTTGTTTCCTCCAGTTTTTCTTCAGCAGCTGGTGGTGATGAAAGAAGAACCTCCAGAGCAGCAGGAGGACTCTGAGCCTCCACATATAAAAGAGGAAGAGGAGGAACCAAGGAGCAGTCAGGAGGAGGAGGAGGAGGAGGAGGAGGCTGATAGCAGCAAGTTCACATTCACTCCTGTCCCTGTGAAGAGTGAAGATGAGGAGGAGAAACCTCAGTCCTCACAGCTTCATCACACACAGAGACAACACATGGAGACAGAACCAGAACCAGACTCTGATCCAGAGACTGACGACAGCTGTGATTGGGAGCAGGCAGTAGTAGACAATCACAGAGAGGAGAAACCCTTCAGCTGCTCTGTGTGTGAACAAAGATTTACCACAAAATACAACCTGGGTGCTCACATGAAAACTCACACTGGGGAGAAACCGTTCAGCTGTGACGACTGCGGTCAAAGATTCGCCCGCAGAGGACGCCTCAGAGTCCACATGAGGCTCCACACGGGAGAGAAACCCTACGAATGCTCCGAGTGCGGGAAAAGATTCCCCGAAAAAAGCAACCTGAGCAAACACACGAGAGTGCACACCAAAGAGAAACCTTTCGCCTGCTTCGACTGCGGCGAAAGATTCAACCGGAAGTCCAACCTGAAGCGTCACATGAAAACTCACACGGGAGAGAAACCGTTCTGCTGCCCCCGCTGCGAACAGATGTTCACCTGCGGAGGGCGTCTGAGAGAACATATGAAGCAGCACAGGGGAGAGAAACCCTTCTGCTGCTCCGACTGTGGTAAAAGATTCACAGTGAAAAGTAAGCTGATTGGACACTTGAGAGTGCACACCAAAGAAAAACCGTTCAGCTGCTCAGACTGTGGGAAACGATTCAACTGGAAGTCTGATCTGACTCGTCACATGAGACTTCACACAGGAGAGAAACCTTTCAGCTGCTCTGAGTGCGGAAAGAGATTTTATCTCAAAGGGAATCTGAGCAAACACATGGGAATTCACAGTAGAGAAAAACTGTGATACGAACACTGAACGTTTACTCTTTGCCTTTTTAATAATCATTTCTACATGATACAATTCTTGTTGATTTCTGATAATTTTGCTCTCACAGCTGAGTGTAAGTTCATGGTTTCACCACTTTTCTGTAAAACCTGTGGAACAAATGCCACAATTTCTGCTGTGTCTCATATTTTCTGCCACGACTACATGAAAAACTGACGACAAAGTGAAAACCAGGCTCCTACACATTTCCTAAACTGATATAGAATAAGAGGCTTTCAAAAATTAAAGAAAACTGGAAATCTTTGTTTACCTTACCCACCAAAATAAAATCATAACACTTTCAGTTTCTGACACAAGTTTTTGCAATAGTTCGTTTGAGGTGCAGCAGCAGAAGTTCAGAAGTTATAACATTTTTTTCTTTCGAGGAACAGTGTCTGGTTTTTAAAGATAAAGCTTATGAAAGACCAGAAACCATGTACACATGAAGCCAAAAGAATAAATAACCCCAGACTTTTACAGTATTAAAAAAACATATTCACAGCCCTGGTCTGAAATGCTAATTCTTATAGCAATTTTATTTCATATGAATTTAAAATAAACCCAGAATACTATTAAGCAATGAATGGACCAAAAAGACATGAAATAAGCTAAAATAACTCGTTGCTATATTTTAATAATTATTCTCAAACATTGATTTATGTGAGCCCTCAAAATAATTGCATATTTTATTTGTTTCGGTTTGTAGTTTTATCATATTAAATGTAGTGACTGTAACCTGTAAAGTTTATTAGTGACATTAATAAAAGAGTCTGCTGAGCCAAAAAGGCAAATGTAGACATATCGATAAAGTGAAAGCGGTGCTTTTATTCTGAAGGCCGGATGTGTTGTCACGCAGCGGTGTGTGTTTCCGGTGGTCCCTGCTCCCCCCGGTCCCCCCTCCGTGAACAGTTTCTTTTCTTGTCTGTGAGTCTCTGAGAGTCAGAGCTGGAACAGAAAGTCTCTGATCTTTGTTTCTTTACTTTCTCTGTTCCTTCTCTGTTTCTCTCTGAGTGTGTTCGCCCTAAAATGTCCGGGTTCAAAGACCTGAGAGATTTGTTCCGGCGGCGGCTCGTGGCTGCGGCCCGCGCGGATCTGATCCATCAAATTTCTTCCAGAAGCTTCGAGGAGGAACTGAAGAGACAGATGAAGCTGCTGAAAGTGGTTTTAACTCCGGAGATAAAGCTGCACAGAGCAGGTGAAAACAAACTTTCACTTTAAAATAAACTTCAGAAGATTAAAGCTGTGAGAAGAGCTAACTGATGCTAACTGGTGCTAATCCCGTTTTTCCCCAACTTTAAACTCTTCTGAATCTTCTTTAAGCTTTTCATGTGTCTGATCGGTATTTTTATAAATATTTATCTAAGTTTCTGAACAAACGTCCTTCATTAGAGGAAGAAGAAGTGTTTAGAAGTGTGCTTCTGCTGCCACCTGGTGGTCACAACTGTCAACGACAGGAGGAGATTTATGTTTGGCTGTATTATTGTATCAGTATTATTGTTTTTTTTATGTGCAGAGTTGACTGATTTTTATGGAAGCCCATCTTTGCCAGTAATAAAAAAAACTGACTTTTTTTGTGAATTTTTTTGGGCCAAAACAAAGTTAAAAAAATTGAGATTTAAATATAATCAAAAATTTAAGACAATAAGGTGAAAATTCTGAGATAAAGGTTGAAATTTTGAGCAAGAATGTCACACTTTTGAGATAAAGTCAAACTTTTACCAAATAATGTAAAAATTTTGAGACAAGCCAAAGTCATTAAAGTTAGATAAAAAAATTGAGATCATTACGTCAATTTTTTAAGATGAAATTTCAGAATTGTGAGATAAAAAGTCCAAAACTATGACATGATGAAATCAGAAGTATGAGATAGAATGTCAACTTTTTTTTTTTAAGGAAAAGATTTAGACAATGAGTCAAAATAAGGCAACAGAAAGTCATAGTTGTAAATTGATGATAAAATTTTAAAATTAGCAAAACTGTGAGACAAAAACTTAAATATTGTGATAAAAAGTTCATCCCAATTTTGACTTTTTATCTTAAAATTTCAACTTGATTTGGGCAGACAAACAAAATCTCAATTAAGCCTGTTTTTCTCTGATTTTTCTCCGTTTGTGTCAGAGTTTCCTGCAGTTTCTCTGCAGCAGCTGGTGGTGATGAAAGAAGAACCTCCAGAGCAGCAGGAGGACTCTGAGCCCCCCCCACACATTAAAGAGGAAGAGGAGGAACCAAGGAGCAGTCAGGAGGAGGAGGAGGAGTTCCCTTTTAATGTGGTGACTGTGAAGAGTGAAGATGAGGAGGAGAAACCTTGTTCCTCAAACTCTGATCCAGAGTCCGAGGTAAAAACTGGAAACTTCTCTGACGCTGAGGACAAACACAAAGACAAACAGGATGATAAGAAAACACACAGCTGCCCTCAGTGTGGGAAAACATTTAAGATAAAATGGTATCTGACAAAGCACATCGCCAACCACTCTGGAGAGAAACCCTTCAGCTGCTCCGTATGCGGGAAAAGCTTCGGCCAGAAAGGATCCCTGAACAGGCACATGATCACCCACACGGGGGAGAAACCGTTTCGCTGCTCCGTGTGCGGCAGAGGCTACACTCAGAAAGGACATCTGAGTCAGCACATGAGCGTGCACACGGGAGAGAAACCCTTCAGCTGCTATGGGTGCGGGAAGGGCTTCTTCTGGAGATCCCAGTTTAGGAAACACAGGTGCGGCGAGTCGCGAGGGAAAGAGAGAAGAAGAGATGGAGGCGAAGACTCAGATCCACAGACTGATGACAGCGAGGACTGGAAGAGAGAAAAAGAAGAAGAGAAACCCCACATATGCTCCTTGTGTCACAGGGGATTCGCGTATAAAAAAAACTTGGCTCGACACATGAGAGCTCACGCGGGGGAGAACCCCTGCAGCTGCTTACAATGCGGGAAAAGTTTCACCCACAGAGGTGTACTGACCCTGCACCTGAGGAGGTGTGGTGTGACTGAAGAGAACTCACTGCTTCATCAGAATGAACGCAAGAAAGTTGAGAAACTCAGCTGCTCCCAGTGCGGGAAAAAGTACACCCAGAAACACAGTCTGGACAATCACATGAGGATCCACACGGGAGAGAAACCCTTCAGATGCTTCGAGTGTGGGGAAAGATTCAGCTGTCAGGGACAAATGACGCGGCACATTACCACCCACACCACAGAGAAACCACTCAGCTGCCCATACTGCCCCAAGACCTTCTACTACAAAGGTCTCCTTGCCGAGCATTTGAGGATTCACAACAAAAGAAAAACCTTCAGCTGCTCCGACTGCGGCGTCGGGTTCAGATTGAAGCGCGAGCTCACGGCTCACGCCCTCGCTCACCAGGAGGAGAGGCTCTGCTGCAAAGTGTGCGGTAGAAAATTCTCCAATGAGATTGGCCTTAACCTTCACATGAAGTGGCACATGGGAGAGAAACCCTTCAGCTGCCCCTTGTGTGAGAAAAAATTCTTTCAAAAAATGACCCTGACGAAGCACATGAAGTTACACAGAGGAGAGAAACCCTTCAAATGCTCTGACTGCAAGCAAAGGTTTTACAGCTATAGGGAAGCAGTGGAGCATCAGGCTGTTCACGACCAGGAGAAACCCTTCAGCTGCCTTGAGTGTGGGAAAAAATTCAAACTTGAAAAGCTACTGGAAACCCACAAGGAGGGCCACTCTCAGCAGAAACTTTTCACCTGCTCTGAGTGTGGGAGAGGATTCCTTGGAAAGTCCCAACTGAAGCTACATCTACAACGTCACACTGGAGAGAAACCCTTCGAATGCTCCAAGTGTGGGAAAAGATTCTATGTAATCCATAGTCTGAGAAAACATATGAAGGTTCATGAAAGGGGGGAAATACTTTTCTGCCCTGAGTGTGGAGTGGGATTTAAATACAAGGGGTTCCTGAAGATTCACCTGGCGGCTCACAGGGGGGAGGAGCCTCTCACCTGTCCCCACTGTCCTCACACATTTAGTACTAAAGAAGCACTGAGAAGACACACCTTGATTCACACAGCCAAGAAACTCCTCAAGTGCAAAAAGTGTCCCAGAACGTACGCCTGGCAAAGTGCTTTGACCAAACACATGTTCAGTCACTCTAAGAAACGACCGCACCGCTGCTCGCTGTGTAAGAAAAGATTCAAACAGAGAAGCTGTCTGACCATTCACATGGCCTTTCATGCGAAGGAGAAACCCTACGTCTGCGATCTGTGTGGGGTGAGGTTCAATGTTCTCAGTCTGCTGAACAGACACAAGCGGCAACATCTCAAAACCGCAGCTCGACTATCGAACACGTGCGGAGCAGCGGCGAGCGCCATAGAGGAAAACCAGGGACCTGATACGAGTCCACACTCTGAGGCCAGACTTTAAATGAAAAAAACCCAGAAGAGTTCCCAAAACAAGCAGACGCAACAAACATAGAAAACAGAGAATTTGATGATTTTCATTTCATCTTGATTTATAATGACGGCAAAGTTTCTTTTTACCAGATAAACTGGACTCAGATGTTGACGGACAAAAGAAACTTTTCTGCTTGGAAACCGAGACGTAGACGTTCTAAGTTGTGATGGATGGATTGAAAGTGCATTAAACCATTTTATGTTCTTATCCTTGTACTGGATATTATTCAGCAAAACTATTTTTTTCTGATTCTGCTCAGGGTTTAATGTAGGAGCTGAGATTTATGCCACTAGAAACTGAAGTTGAATTATTATATTAAAAAAAACATGATCTGAAATTGAATTTGATGTTTCAAACTGAGCTTAATGCTTTAGATTCATAATTGATCCACTTGAAAATTCAGCTCTTTAAGTTCCTTAAACATTGCTCTGAGTGTTTCTGTTAAACTGCAGATTAAACTGGATCTTTTCTGTGTAAAGAGAGTCGCTGTTGTTCTTTGTTTAAGTCTTTATTCTCCACAACTAAAAAGAATAATCTATTTTTCTTTCTCTGGTGTTTTAGTAAAGCTGCATTTCAGATTCTGCTTGAAACACTTTGTTTTATATTTTTCAAAGAGATTTATTATGGAAGAACAAACGACAAACTTGAGAAAGAGAAACTGACAGTGAAGCAGGATATGTCTGAGAAGTCTTTGATTTTTTTTTTTTTTTCGAATAAACTGGTTAAAATTAGTCTCAAAAACCCTTTTTTAGTGTGAAACTTTATCCCAAATAACATCTTAAACAAAATAAGGAGCTCCCCTTTTCTTCTGACCTGTCATTTTTTGGCCAGTTAAGTTATAAAACTTTCATCAGAAGCTCCTTTATTTTGGAAGCAGCTTTTGTCTGATAACAGAACTTTCCTTTCTAAACTGATCTCAGAGGAAAGTGAATTATGTTTATAATCAACAGAAACATTCATATAATCTCAAAACATTTTCTATTATGGAAACAAAATAGTGGAAACAAAATAATATATAATATACTATAATATAATATATTATATATAATAGCAATAATAGTTGCTGTTTCAAACACTCAAGTAAGACTTATTAATTATGTTTATTCACTTACACTGTGATCTGGTGTTATGAGAACACGGGAATGTCATAAACTTTATCAAACTACACATAAAGATTTTAATTCACACACATAAATTCTCAGAGTCACTTCCAAAGTATTCACTCTTAATTATTATATTAGAATTTTCCCCTCAGAAGTGGATAGTTATTTACTTGTCAAGGTTTGTGGTTACTTTTTAATAATCTTTTTTTTTCTTCTAGTTTTTGTTTATATTGGTTTGTTGTTTCTGCTCCTGTTTCCATAAGTGCATTTACCTCTATAGGCTGAGGTTGTTTTCTCTTTTTTTTAAAGAAAATGCATAATTTTAATTTAATTTAATTTTTAAAAAAAAGAAAAGAAAGAAAAACAGTCTATGAGTTGGGGATTGTGAACGTGAGTCAGTGTAATACCCATAAGATCCACTAGGGGGCGGTAAGGCGACGCTGTTGGAAGATAAAAACACCAGAAGAAGAAGCAGCAGTGTTTTCTTTCCGTGTCCTGAGCTCAGTCAGAACCAGAGTCTGATCCGTTTTTCCTCGGATCCACTTTAACTCTGGTTCTGGTTCTGGATCATGTTCAGGTCTGATCCGGATCCTGCTGGATCTACAACCTCATCCGGACCCAAAAATGAACCCAGACACGAACCAAAACCGAGGTGTCAGGTTTCATCAGCTGATCCGGAGCCGCGGGTCTCAGGTGAGTCACATTTACCTCAGTGCGCAGGCGCAGAACGAGCCTGACGTAAACAGAATCAGCTGTGAGGGAAAATGACGTTTTTATGTTTGAAAAGATTCAACAGCAGCTGAGAGGGTCAGTGAATAGTTTAGTGGTTTTCTTTATAAATATTTATTTGAAAATGTGCAGAATTGACTGACTTCTGTGGAAGCTCATCTCTGCTAGTTAAAAAAAAACAGATATGAACCTTTTTGAATCAAACAAAGTTCAATATTTGAGTCAAAAAAATTATCAGTGAGGTCAAAATTCTGAGACATAAGGTTGAAAATTTGAGCGAGAGACTCAAAATTTTTAAGATATAGACAAACTTTTTTTGTTTATGATTTATTTATTACATTTTCAAGTACATTTTTCAACACATATAAACACAATGGTTACACGTTCAAAAGATCAATTGCATAGTGTCCGAATTTAAAATATGTTAAGCGGTATCACACCTCAAATAGACAATGGCAAAACTATAAGGGTTTCAAGAGGAAATTATTATGCAACCAGATCTAAAAGAAATGTTAAAAAAATAAAACAAAACAAGACAAAACAAAAAAAAAAAACATACGCACACACACACACAAAAGGTGGTATATACATGAAAATAGTAGTAATTGCCACACTATACGTTCCACGTCATTAATAAAAGAGATTAAATTTTGTATCTAGACCTCGCAGTGAGTATCTAATAAGATATAGACAAACTTTTGCTATATAAAGTCAAAATTATGATATAAAAAAACAGACTTTTCACATAAAAATTCATAAGAGTTATATAAAAATGAGATGAGATTATAAAGTCAGATTTTTGAGATTACAAGTCAAAATTCTATGATAAAGATCCGAAACTATGACATGATAAAGTTTTGAGATAAAAAAATCAAAACTAAGAGAAAAAAGGTCAGAATTTAATGAGAACTAAAAAATAAATTAAAATTAAGTCCAAATTGTGAGATGATAGTTTTTCATATTTATTCTTTAATAGGAAACAAACTGCTTCTTTAAATTTCTCGCTGTTTTGTTTCAGGCTCTACATAAAGAAACTGAATCAGAGTTTATTGCCGTGTTAGTGAATCACAAACAGGAGAAGTTTGACTTTTTCAAAGATTTCTGCCTGGATGAGCTGAAAATAAAGAAATGATCGTAAACTCTGAGCTAATCTCTGTGTTTTTCTCTGATTTTTCTCTGTTTGTTTCAGAGTTTCCTGCAGTTTCTCTGCAGCAGCTGGTGGTGATGAAAGAAGAAGAAGAAGAGCAGCAGGAGGACTCTGAGCCCCCCCCACACATTAAAGAAGAAGAGGAGGAACCAAGGAGCAGTCAGGAGGAGGAGGAGGAGTTTTTCCCCTTCAATGTGGTGACTGTGAAGAGTGAAGATGAGGAGGAGAAACCTCAGTCCTCACAGCTTCATCACACACAGAGACAACACATGGAGACAGAACCAGAACCAGGACCAGAACCAGACTCTGATGCAGAGACTGACGACAGCTGTGAGTGGGAGCAGGCAGAAGCAGACGATCACAGATCAGAGCTGATGAGCTGCTCCTTGTGTGGAGAAACATCCAGAAAGAGTCTGACTGCAGAGAAACTCTTCAGCTGCTCCGGCTGCCGTAAAACTTTACTGCTCAGTGAAAGTCTGAATCATAAACCTGCACTTACAGCTCATCACAGAGAGGACAAGAACTTTATCTGCCTCCAGTGTGACGAATCCTTTCAAAATAAAAGCTCTCTGATCAAACACATGAGCGCGCACAGCAGAGAGAAACCCTTCGGCTGCCTCCAGTGTGGGAAAGGATTCCGGCGAAAGTGCAACCTCATGGTTCACATCCAGCACCACACGGGAGAGAAACCCTTCAGCTGCCCTCAGTGCGGGAAAAGATTCACCTGCAAAGGAAGTCTGATTGGACACATGATAATTCACACGGGAGAGAAACCCTTCAGCTGCTGCGACTGCGGGAAAAGATTCAGCCGGAAGTCCGGTCTGACGATCCACATGAAGCATCACAAGGGAGAGAAACTTTTCAGCTGCTCTGAGTGTGGGAAGAGTTTCACCCAGAAATGCAATCTGACCGCTCACATCAAGATTCACACCGGAGAGAAACCATTCGGCTGCTCCGACTGCGGGCAAAGATTCACCCGTAGAGGGCGTCTGAGGGAACACATGAGGCTTCACACGGGGGAGAAACCCTACGAATGCCCCCAGTGCGGGAGAGGGTTTCACCAAAAAGGAAACCTGAGCAAACACATGGGAGTTCACGCCAGAGAGAAACCCTGCAGCTGCTCTGTGTGTGGGAAAATATTTGACCACAAGTCTGATCTCAGAACTCACATGGTGGATCACTGAGAGTGGACTATCAATAAACATTAAACACGCCATAAAAAGACATTGACTGTCGAGTTGTTGTGTCAGAATCTCTGTTGCCTGAATAACGTTTTACCTCAGACGTGGATGTGAATGTTGTGATACTGAGGCTGAACTCAGCTTTCCTGAAGAAACGAGCACAGATGAATAAACTCAACTCTTTATTACATCACTAACACTGCAGCACAGTGTGAAGACGTGATGTGTAACTAGTAATAATGTGATAAAACTACAGAAATGCTTTATTATGTCATGGCTTTTTAATGTGACCAAATTTGCTTAAACAGAATTCAAAGGTTTGTGTAACTACAGTTGTATTAAAGGATGGGTGGCATAAGAAATTACCTCATATCACTTTACTGTGATGAAAAATAAAGACCAAACATACACTAAGACTTTTACACTGAAGTCTTGTAGCTCAAAGTAGCTTTAGGAGCTGTTTTTTAACCTAGGGGGCGCTGTGGAGCACCTGACTGAACAAAAACACTGGATTCCAAGGAGAACATGCAGGTTAAATGGGGGGTCTTGAGTTTGGTTTTTGCCCCTGGTCATAATTATACACATATGAGGCGTGTTAGTGCCCCCCTGTGGTCATTTTTGGAGGGTTTGTCTTTGTCACTGGGGTTCCAACATTCCTTCATTCCAACAGTGCAGATATTGAAAATTGAAAACATTTATTGACAAAAAGATTTTAAAGTTATTTTTACTTATTATTTTCATTTATTTGTGAGTAAAGAGAGCAACAGTGTAAAAAAACAAATAATGAAAATTTGTGGAGAAAATACGATAAAACCTCAGATTTTAGATGCTCACGTAATATTTTCAAAATCCATTTTTTTCGGGGAATAAATTACATGTTTCAAAACAAATCTACATAGTTGTGTTTTTCAGTGATTTACGTTGAATATATACTGTATTCAAGTGCAGACATTTTCATTATATAAACCTCTTATCTCACTAACTTTCTATTTGTTTCTCCTAACAAAAAAAAACAAAACAAAAAACGAACTGTGTGCTGAGTTAAAGTTGTGCTTTTACTTTGAAGGCCAGGTTCATTCCGTTGTTGTTGTTTTCCTTCCGGGTTCCTCGGCCTCCTCCGGCTGTTCGCGGTGAAGATGAGCTGTAGAGGAGGTTGAATAAAGACAGAATCAGAGTTTTATTCTGTTTCTGCTGCAGTTGAAGCCTCAGAAAATCTGAAATGTTTCGTTTTAAAGATTTAAGAGAATTATTCCAGCGCAGATTAATCACAGCGAAACTCAGAAAAGATGAAGAAGAAGAAGAAGAAGAAGAAGAGAAGGAGCTGCAGAGACAAAGAGCTGTGCTGAGAGTGATAATGAGTCCTGAGATTAAACTGCACAGAGCAGGTCAGTTTGTTTTACTCTGAAAGAAACAGGATCATTTCAGATTTATCTCAACATCAAAACATTAAAACGGAGATTTAGCTCCAGCTGCTAAAATCAGAACAGAACAGAAAATACAGAAGATCAGAGGAGATTTACAGCAAACACAGACAAATAAAACATAAAAATAAAAGGACAGAGACAAAAAAGTGAAGGAGAGAGAAAAATACATCAACAACAATGACCTGAGTAAAACACCTGAAGTCACAGAGACTCCAGTTTAGAGATAGTCAAGTCAAACTCTATAAAGCACATTTTAAAAGCTTGCAAGCTTAAAAACACAACTGATAAAAACACAATCAATACATCAAAAAGTTAATAAAATAATTTATAACAGTGGCTAGGCACAAGAAACGAAAAAAAAGTAAAATTAAGTAAGAAATATGAGGGTATAGTCCAAATTTTTTATATAGACACAGAGAATTTTGAGTTAAAAGTAGAACTTTTGAAATTAAAGGTCAAAATTCTGAGATTTTAGAAAAGTCAGAATTATAAGCTTATGGAGCCAAAATGTTTGAGTAAAGTCAGGTTTTGCAATAAAAATGTCAAACGAGGTCAAATGAGGAAAAAAGTCACGATTATGAGGAAAAAGTCAACATTTTAAGATAATAAATTCAAAGTTTTAAACCAAGAAGTCAATATTTAGAAACAAAATTGATACAAAAAGTTGAAAAATAGAGTTTAGATTATCAGGAGAAAGTCTAAATTTTTATACAGACATGAACATTTTGAGTCAAAAGTAAAATTTTGAAATAGAAGGTAAAAATTAGTAGATAAAAGAGTCAAAGTATTTAGATAATAAAGCCGAAATTTTGAGAAAAACATCAAAGTAATGAGACAAAGTCAGATTAATGAGATAAAAAGTCAAAATTATAAGATAAAAGCAAAGTCTTTGAGATAGGTCAACATTTTGAGATTAAGACAAAAGTTTGACCTTTTATCTGATACATTTGACTTTTGTCTCAAGAGTTGGTTTTTATATTAGCTTTAAAAACTCATCACAGATAGTTTTTGTTGTTACTGTCAGATATTGTCTCATAAATGTTTCTAACTGCATCAGCTGATTCGTTAAAATCAGAGGAGAACCATAAAACGTTTCTGTTTTTCATGTCTTTGTGTTTCTGTAGTTTTTCCTGCTGATGTCAAAGAAGTAAAAGAAGAACCTGAGGAGGGGGGGCCCGGTCTAGACGATGTGAAACCCCCGAATATTAAAGAAGAAGAAGAAGAATTCTGGATCAGTCAGGTGGAAGAGAAAGAGCAGGAGCTGGAGGATGAAATCATCAAATTCACATTCACTCCTGACGCTGTGAAGAGTGAAGACGAGGAGGAGAAACCTCAGTCCTCACAGATACAGACAGGACCGGGACCGGGACCAGGACCAGGACCAAACTTAGACCCAGAACCAGAGACTCAGTTACAATCAGAGACTGGAATCAAAAGTGAAGAAACGTCTGAATCTGAGACTGAAGACAGCGACGAGAACGAGGCAACACAGACGGGTTCAAACTCTGTGGAGACACAAAACACCACAGAGACCAATCACAGGAATCTACACTCTGGAGAGAAACCCTTCAGCTGCTTTGAGTGTGGGAAAAAGTTTGCCCGCAAAGAAAGTTTGACGAACCACATGAAAATCCACACGGGGTGGAAACCGTTCAGCTGCTCAGAGTGTGGGAAGGAATATTTCAAGAAGTCTTACCTGACAGCTCATATGGAACATCACACGGTGGAGAAACCGTTTCGCTGCTCCGTTTGTGATAAAAGGTTCAGCTTTGAGGAGAATCTGTCAGAACACATGAGGATTCACACCAAAGAGAAAACCTACAGCTGCTCTGAGTGCGGGAAAAAGTTTTACAGGAAGTCCGGTCTCACGTCCCACATGGAGCATCACACCCGAGAGAAACCCTTCAGCTGCTCCGAGTGTGAGAAAAGATTCACTCTTGAAATCAATCTGACCAGACACATGAGCGTTCACACCAAGGGGAAACGCTTCAGCTGCTCAGAGTGTGGGAAAACTTTCACCTACAAGTCTGCGCTCACAGCTCACATGGCTTACCATAAAGAAGAGAAACCCTTTGGCTGCTCAGAGTGTGGTAAAAGATACACCCAAAAGGCTTTCCTGATAAATCACATGAGGCGTCACACGGGAGAGAGACCCTTTGAGTGCCCTGAGTGCGGGAAAAGGTTCAACCACAAAGGAAACATGACCAAACACATGGTGGTTCACGCTGGAGAGAAACCTTTTGGCTGCCCTGAGTGTGGAAATAGATTCACCCTCAAAGAGAGCCTGCGAGATCACATGAGGCTGCATACAGGAGAGAAACCTTTCTGCTGCCCTGAGTGTGGAAAAAGATTTAACCACAAAGGCAACATGACTAAACACATGGTGGTGCACTCAGGGGAGAAACCCTTCTGCTGCCCTGAGTGTGGCAAGAGATTTAATCATAAAGGGAACATAGCAAAACACATGGCTGTGCACATGGAGGAGAAGTCTTTCTCCTGCCCTGAGTGCGGGAAAAGGTACAAACACAAATGTACGCTGTCTGCTCACATGGCCCATCACAGCAAGGAGAAACCATTCGTCTGTAGCCTCTGTGAGAAAAGGTTCCCTTTGCCCTCACTGTTAAAAAAACATAAGTGTGGCCTCTTTCGCTCGGCGTTTTCGTCTCAGGCTCCATGTGTGGAGGGAGGGGCTCTCCAAGAGGACGAGCAGGACTCAAACCCAGCCCCTGAGCCTTTACCGCCTGTCGCCCCCCCTCCCTGAATCCTGTCTTTAGCTTTAGAGACTAAAAAGCCGTGTTTTAAGAAGAGATACTGACTTTGTCAAAATCAAACTGAAGATCTAAGAAAAAGAAACAGACTGAGCAGACGTCCTGGGACACAGTTTTCTCTCTCTCTGCTCCCTCCCCAAAAGGAGTCGGCAGAACACATCGGCCTCTTAAATCCTATTTGCACTGTTTTACCGTCAACTGAAGGAGCTCGGATAATTTGTTACATTTGTGGAGGCCGCTGATGTATTTAATCACCTGCGAATCGACCATGTCTGTAATTTTTAAAGTTAAAAATTCCAGAGCAAACCATCGACCACATTTCAAACACTAATAGTTTCTCTGATTACACTAATCCACTCTGAAAAAACATCTCTATAATTTCAGGCTGTAACAACAGTGTCTGCAGCTTTTTATGATCATTTACTGGTAGAAGAAGAAATTGTCCTAACAGCGTTGGGCTTTTTATAAGTGAAGGTTTTAACAGCACTTTGGGTAAATATAAGATGGAAGGAGACTCACTACAAACACCTGTCACAGGTGAATCAGCTTTTATTATTTTTATTATTTATGGATGTAAATATTACACTGAAACAATGTGTATGTGTAAATGTGCTTGGCAATAAAACCTGATTCTGATTCTGATCTCGGGATTGACTTGAAATCCTGTCATTGATTAAGAGACTGATCTTAACACTCGTCTGAGGAGCAGAGACGTTAAAGATAAGTTTGAACTCTGCCTTTTGTGTCATCTTTATGTTGCTCTTTACACTTCTATGGTTTTTGAGGAAACTGAATGTAAACAGCTTTTTATAAACCACTTTCACCAAAGCTTTATGTGCAAACTTTTTAAAATAAAAGTTTCAAATTCATCTCTAATTTTTACTCAATCAGCCACAAATGAGTGTCAAGAAAATAAAAAAAAGTGTTGGCGTGACACATAAATGAATATAAGATTAAAACTGGAGGTTATCTTCTGAATAAACTACAATCTCGAGTCAAGTGCATCAGATTAAAGCACATTTGTAACAGAAATGCTGAACCGGAAGTAGAACCAGATTTTATTTTGAAGGTGATCGGCCTTTTCCGGTCTGACGGCGGAGCAGCTGCACACGGTGTTTACAGCAAAATCTGAAACAGCTGTTGGACTTTAGCACCTGGAAAAAAAGGGACGGGTTGCAGGTTTGATTCCGTCCTCTGAATTAGCTTTTAGCTTAGCTTCACACACCCAGTTAGCATCACAGCTAATGAGGAAGTTAGCATCAAAGCTAATGTTGGAGTTAGCGTCGGAGCTAATGTGAAGCATAAAGTGTTTAATAGGCTGTCTTCACACCCCCACGAATCCCAGGGTTCATTGCGTGTCAGCATGAAAGTTGATGGACTCCTGGAGGAATTCTGTTGTTTTCACAGCTGTTTAAAAGTTTTCAGCTCCAAAGTCAGCGAAGAAAGAGAGAGGAAGTTTTAACTGAAGCTTTTACTTAATTTAACTACAAAAAACAACAAAATCTCATCAAAGACATGATTTCTTTTTATTTATTTTTCTTTTTAGTACCTACTCTACCCTGGTTCTAAGAGAGTAAAGCTGATACTAAAAGGTGACGTGGACGGACTGCCGGTCACTCATTGGTCAGAGAATGTCGTCTCTGCAGCTTCTGACTCTGAACAAATCACTTACAAGAGGCAAAGGAATAAGTCAGCGACGGGTTTTTAATGACATTTAAACCTGACGGCACAGAACCAGACTGAATGAAGACAAAATACAGCCCTAAAATGCTCCTTCATGATTCCTAAAGAAGTTAAAAGTCCTTTTTAAAGCAAAAAGAAGTTAACAGCAAAGATAGTTGGCTTTAAAGAGTCTTTTAAATTAAATCAAAGTTGGTCAGTGCAGGAGCGATCTGTCTGCCACGAGAGTCTTTAAGCACCAATCAGTCCATTAATCCACAGGGAACCAAAAAGGAAAACCAGTTCAAAGAAGAATGATTGATCAACAACAAATCTCTGCTATACCAGGCCCAAAAATCAAAAATTAAAGTGATCTCACTGGATCCAGGGAAGAGTTGATGTCAGGAAGCAGCTCCTTCGTTTTCCTCCGCGTGCAGCAGCACCAGGCTGTTGTTTACCTCCGTTGTCATGACGACCCACATTGAGCCGCTGTATTACTTTAATGAAATCTTTTTAAAGCTTTTTTTTTTNGTGCAGGAGCGATCTGTCTGCCACGAGAGTCTTTAAGCACCAATCAGTCCATTAATCCACAGGGAACCAAAAAGGAAAACCAGTTCAAAGAAGAATGATTGATCAACAACAAATCTCTGCTATACCAGGCCCAAAAATCAAAAATTAAAGTGATCTCACTGGATCCAGGGAAGAGTTGATGTCAGGAAGCAGCTCCTTCGTTTTCCTCCGCGTGCAGCAGCACCAGGCTGTTGTTTACCTCCGTTGTCATGACGACTGACACTGAGCCGCTGTATTACTTTAATGAAATCTTTTTAAAGCTTTTTTTTTTCCTTTAAAGACCACGGTGGCACATATGTTAGTACAAAATGATGTTTGTGTGGCGTTATAGATAAACATGCACGCACTTCTGCGCAGCACTTTAGCGCAGCTGTGTTATAAGATCCACGCCCACCGTGAGTCTGTAGTCGGGCTAGAGGAAAAGATAACCAAACCCAGTAGAGACGAGGAGAGTAGAGCTGGAATTGTAAAGTGGAAAAGCGACATTAGTCTTGTATTTTGGCTCCCAAAAGGGCAGATCGGATCTTAATTTTTGGCTCAAACGAGGGCACATTAGGTCTTGTTTTGGCTCCCCATTGGGACACTTTTGGGTTTGTTTTTTCTCCCAATAGGGAACTTTAGTGCGTGTGTTTTGGCTTCCAAAGGGTACGGCTTTTGGGCTTGTGGTTTGGCGCCCAAGAGAGTATCTTAACACATTTTGGCATCCAAGTGGACACTGGGCATTTGGTTTTTGACAATCTGGCCATGAGAGGGGGCGACTCCAGGATTCATGAAACAACACGACGCGTCACAGCAAAACAACAACAAGAAACTTTATAACAACAACAGAAGAGGACAATAGAGCACAGTAACGTTGTCTGGTGAAGCAAAGGGTCGTGGTTGAAACGTTCATCTTGTTAACTTCAGTACATCACAAAACCATAAGACAGAAAAAAGTTTGTTACCTATGGAAGTGTTCATGGATGTTTTATTTAGATTTTAGCAGCGCTGCTTGAGAAAGTGAAGGCATCACCAGCAGCGTTCAGCACATTAACATTTCCTGTGTAAAGCTCCTCTGCTCTTTTTGAGCCTGCAGGTGTGTGTTTTTATTTCAGTAATGAGGTTAAAACTCAGAGATGAAACTCTGCAGAAACTGTCTCTTTTTTCTGTTTCATTAAACCTCGATGACAGATTCAGGTGAAATATTCAGACTCCTGTTTTTAAACCTTTGAGTTTGTCTTTGCTTCCACTTGAGTTGTTGTGATTTAAAAGTCTGGAGACGACTTTAAAACGCTGATTTATCAGCAGCTGTGTTTTACCGTGAGGGTTGGAGGTGGTTGAGCTGGTCTCTCCAGAGAAACTGGGGCTCGACTCTGGAATATTTCACATACCAAACTTTCACACAGTCACATTCACTCAAACACAGGTGAGGGGCCTGAGTTTGTCCTGAAGAGATTTACGTTCACACCCACAGAGAAGAAGAAGAAGAGAGTTAAAATGAAAAACCTTTGACAAACACAGAGTTAATTCCTCAGGATTAAAGCAGGAGGAGACGCTAACAACACGGATTAGTTTGACAGGATTAGAGCCACACTGGAAATAAGATTTTAAGATTAAACCTGAGTGTTATAAGATTAAAGTCAGACATTTATGTGGTTACAGGAGTGAAACTGAAGTGATGATGTTATGTAACTGTTCTGAGATTAAGTCATAATATTATAAGAAAAAAAATCTGTGCTGGTTAGAGAATAAACTCATAATGTCACAAGAATAAAGTGAGATTTAAGTTATAATTCAAAAAGAAAAGCTCAAACATTGTAAGAATAATGGGCCTCATTCACAAAACGTTCATACGCACAAATTCGTGCCTAAACCATTCGTACGAACGTTTGACGCACAAACCTGTGATTCATCAAAGTTTTCTTACCTGAATTTCTTCTTACTTTGTGAACAAATGTAGAACCTCCTCAGACCATGAGTACGCACAAATAATGAATGATCAGCTGTTTATACAACGTAAAACACAGACTCTTTTACCTAAAAACATAACATTTCAAAACTACTTTCAGTAAAAGAAAAAAGCCTTAAATAGAATCATTAATTAAAAATTGCGCATTGGCTAAATTTATTAAATCACCATGAAACTGACACATTTTTGTCCTGATCATGCTTATAATACTGAATCTGGAATTAAATGCTTAGTTTAGATTAAAAATATAATCATGTGCAGATCAGAATGTCACATTATTTTATGTTAATTAAATCATCGACTGCTCTGACAAACAGTTTCATAAAGTTGTTCAAACTGAATGAAGACGTAAAATAATTTTCTTCTTCTTATGATTTTGAACATTTTCTGAGTAAATGTCGCACACACAGCTCAGCTGTTCACTCAGATTTATTTACCTGTTTGTAAAAATATCCAGCAGCTGTTTTAATGTGTTATTTATGTCACGGATACACGGTACGATCTCCCTCACAGCACCAGGAGAATCAGCTGATCATTTATCTCCGGTCAGGACGAGCGTCTGCAGACGAGTCTCTGAGACACCGAGAGAACGAGCTGTGAGGTTGACGCTGATGATGAGGACCTAAAGGAAGACTGCTCCTCCTCCTGAACCTCTGANGTTTACCTCCGTTGTCATGACGACCCACATTGAGCCGCTGTATTACTTTAATGAAATCTTTTTAAAGCTTTTTTTTTTCCTTTAAAGACCACGGTGGCACATATGTTAGTACAAAATGATGTTTGTGTGGCGTTATAGATGAACATGCACGCACTTCTGCGCAGCACTTTAGCGCAGCTGTGTTATAAGATCCACGCCCACCGTGAGTCTGTAGTCGGGCTAGAGGAAAAGATAACCAAACCCAGTAGAGACGAGTAGAGTAGAGCTGGAACTGTAGAGTGGAAAAGCGCCATAAATTTCTCATTGTATCATCTCAAGCTCCACATAAAGAAAAGAAACTGAATCAGAGTTTATTACTGCGTAAGTGAATCACAAACAAGAGATGTTTGACTTTTTCAAAGATTTCTGCCTGGATGAGCTGAAAATAAAGAAATGATCATAAACTCTGACATGACCTCAGTGTTTTTCTCTGATTTTTCTCCGTTTGTGTCAGAGTTTCCTGCAGTTTCTCTGCAGCAGCTGGTGGTGATGAAAGAAGAACCTCCAGAGCAGCAGGAGGACTCTGAGCCCCCCCCACACATTAAAGAGGAGGAGGAGGAACCAAGGAGCAGTCAGGAGGAGGAGGCTGATAGTAGCGAGTTCACATTCACTCCTGTTCCTGTGAAGAGTGAAGATGAGGAGGAGAAACCTCAGTCCTCACAGCTTCATCACACACAGAGACAACACATGGAGACAGAACCAGGACCAGAACCAGAACCAGACTCTGATCCAGGAGCTGAGATTAAGGTCAAGATTGAAGAATTCTCGGAAGCTGAAGTCAGTGACTGTGACGCTGAGGGACACAAAGATAAAACCGTGGAGAGATCGTTCGGCTGCTCCGAGTGCGACCAGAGATTCATTCGCAAGACGCAACTGAAGGCTCACATGAGGATTCACACGGGAGAGAGACCCTTCAGCTGCTCCGTGTGTCAGAAGACGTTCAGGTACAGCGGAGACGTCAGCCGACACATGAGGATCCACACGGGGAAGAAAAATCTCAACATCCTCACAGGACCAGAACCAGGACCAGAACCAGGACAAGACAAGAACACGGATCACACAGGACATTTACAACAAGGGGGGAAGGCTCAGACCGAGGCCTCCTCTGAGCTGGAGTCAAAAGTCAGCGATGGAAAATGTTCAGAGAGTGCGAACAATCTGGAAAACTCTGAGCAGAGACTGAAAGTGAAGAAAAAACTACACAGCTGCTCTCAGTGCGGGAGAATATTCAAACGAAAAAGTCACCTGAAAGAGCACCTGAAGATCCACACCGGAGAGAAACCTTTCAGCTGCTCCACGTGTGGGAAAAAATTTGCTCGCAAATACCCTCTGACCCAACACATGGTGATCCACAGCTCGGAAAAACCCTACAGCTGCTCCGAGTGCTGGAAAAGATTCACCACCAGAAGTGGCATGAATAGGCATAAGTTAGGTCACAGGGGAGGGAAAACCTTCGCATGTTCTGAGGCTGTGAGAAAATCCAAGTACAAAAAAGGTTCAACAGGTCAAGAAGAAACAACACCGGAACAGAAACCTCCACAGTCTGGAGGGGAACCCATCAGCTGCTTTGATCATGGGACAACGACTACAATCAGCAAGACTCAGATTCAGGCAGGAGAGAAACCCTTTAGCTGCGCAGTGTGTGGTTCAAAGTTTACCCAAAAGCGAAGTCTGACCAGACACATGAAGAGTCACACTGGAGAGAAACCATACAGCTGCTCCATGTGTGGAAGACGATTCGCTCGGAAAGGAAATATGATCCAACACATGATCATCCACACAGGTGAGACACCGTTCAGCTGCTCGAAGTGTGGGAAAAAGTTTAACTCTGGAGGGAGCATGTACAACCATCGTTTACTTCAATGTCGAGACAGAACTTTAAAAACATTGGTAGGAAATTTAGGATCTGAAAATGTAAAAGATGAATCTGTTCCTGTGGATATAAACACAGGAGAGATGCCACCTGAGAATGATCAAAACAGCAAATCAAATTCAAACAGTCACATAGAAGAGAAACCCTTCAGCTGCTCCAAGTGCGGCGAAGGATTCACGCAGAGGGGAAGTCTGAACAGACACATGATACTTCACACTGGGGAGAAACCGTTCATCTGCTCTACGTGCGGGAAAGGCTTCACCCAAAAAGGAAACCTGACCAAACACATGAGCGTCCACACGGGAGAAAAACCGTTCAGCTGCTCGGAATGCGGTAAGAGATTCACCAAGAAAAAATACGCTATCGAACACATGATCCATCACGGAGGAGAGAAACCCTTTGTCATCGAGAGCAGCGGGGCGTGGGGCTGCTGAGGGTAAACGTCAGGAAACCAACGATGTCGTCAAACTGATTTATGGACTGATCACAGAAACGTTCAACACATTTTCAGATTGTGCTTTGTTTCATTTTCATCCCTGACCAGGGGAATCTACTTTATCTGTGTGATGTTCACATGAATTAAATCTCAGTTTTTGTTCTTATTATTATTATTGTGGAAGATTTTTGTCAGTACTTGTAATAAGCAAACTAAATTCATAATTGTGCAACATTTATAGTACAAGTTGCAGCTGACTCCAAGTGTCTCCCCCCAGAGTAAAAAACAAAATAAAACAACACAAACATATAATCACTCGCATGAAAGCAAAGCCTGTAAAAACATCTCTATCCAAGTTCTAATCAACGTACAGAAGCAACTTCATGATGACACATTTGGATGATGTCAAAAAACTGATTCACGACAGATACTTAAGTATTGCCTCCAAAGCCAGATACTACTATTAACCCCCTGCATTGATCCAGAGGAATCCTGGCTCCTTAAATGGAGCTGTCCACCCCTGCCATAAAGGAGTCTGTTTTCTGTAAAAGAACACCAGTCCTGCACCAGGAGGAGAAGAAAATAGCCAATAAAGAGTGTCCTCTGGGTTATAAAAATGCTGCTTGCCTGTTGTGTTCTCAGCAAATGCAAGACTTACTTTGTTCAGATTTACTCGCTTTGAATAAAGTATTTTGGATTCATCTGACCAGTCTCTGTCTTTATCAGATGCTTAGGTTGATTAAACAAACAGCTGCACTTTATGTTCTGAATATTGAAAACATTTCCATATTTATTCTTTACGTAGAACTCATTAATATTTTTTGATTGATTTAAATATGTTCAATCATGTATTTATGAATGTTATTAAGGAAGTTTAATGTGCTGTCTTTTCTGCTGCTTGTTTTTGTAATGATCATTTTAATATGTGTTGTAATATTTCATTCACATTCTAATTTTCATAACAATCAATCTTATAGCCTGTTGAATAAGAACAATCTTTGGTTTGTTTTTCACTTTTCTTTGTTGTCAGACTTTGAATGGATCAGTGTTTATAGAATGTTTTTCTAGTCTGACTGTGCTCAAGTCCTTCAAGACTTTTACTTTCCTCAATAAATCTGCTCTATTTTCTTGAGAGGACGAGTTTATTTCTGTTGTCTTAAGAAAAACAAAGCTGCTACCTGTTATTTCAGTGACTGGGCTTCAGAAGTCTGAATTTGGGGTGTTTTAAATCAAAAATGCTACAGTCAAAAATGTCTGAAATTCAATTGAACATTAACTTTCTGATGAATTTTGATTCATATAAAAAATGAACAAGAATAGAGTCAAAACAGATTTGATTTACATTCTGTGAATTGTAGCATTTTGGGGCATTGAACGTTTCCACAGGACCTCAGAGGCAAAAATGAATGTGTGACTTTTATTTTGAAGGCCGGTTGGGTTTGAGGAAGTGGCGGCTCTGTTTCCGGGTATTTGAAGCCATTTTGGCAGAGTTAGCTCGTGTGTTCAGAGGAATCATTGAGGAGAAAAGATCTGGATGTAAAATTAACACCTGAGAGAGAGAGAGAGAGAAAGAGCTGCAGGGAGCAGGTTGGTGGTTTCTCTTTATTTGTGAAAACAGCAAATTTGTTAGTATCAGCTGGCTCCTGTTGTGTAATGATGTTTTCAGGATACAGAGACTCTGAGGACAGTGACAGAAAAATAAACTGATCACCCTTGTTGATGTTTTCTGTGTTCACAGTTTCAGGTTTTATGATCAGAAACACAGGTGAGCTGTTTCTGTTCACATCTGTGTTGAACTATTTCAGGTTAAAAGTAAAAAGGAAACTAATCTGACAGGCACTGCTCCTGCAGCATCAACAGACTGAAAACAAATATTTTGACTTAAATCATCTTTAGACAGGTGCAGTTACCTGTGAGATGGATTCAAGTCTCTATGGACAGAGAGTGAGACTTGTTCGTGTAACAAAATTTGAAAATTAAGAGATAAAATTGAATATTTGGAGGCAAAAACTGGAAATTTTGTTCGTGGTATATTGATATGATTCAATATGGGCGAAAAAAAAAATCTTTAAAAAGTAAGATTTTCTTTAAAAAAAAAATCTTTAGAAATCTTTGCAAAAGTCAAACATCTCCTGTATGTGATTCACAATCGTGTAAAAAAAAATCTCTGATTCAGTTTCTTTTCTTCATGTGGAGTTACGAGTGCAACAAGGAGAAATCTGGAGCAACCTGAAAATAAAGAAACGACAAAGGGGGGGGTCTGCATTTCCTTTCAGCAAATGCTTCATGTTGTGTTGAGGATTTCCCGAGATTATTTCATAGATATGAATGACTCGGACACAGAGTAAACTTGCAGCCTCTTGCGGGATCTTTATTGAAGATTCAACACGTCACAGCTCACAGCATCAAGATAGACGGACTCCCACTCTTCCAAGTTGTCTTTCCCATATAAAGGGTTTCAACGACGTCATTGCTCTCTGTTTACTTCCTTTTTGTTGCTATGAGAGATGGGCCTCGTGTCTCTGTTCAACTTTGTTACTTGTATCCTGTCAAAACATCCAAACTAATGAGTCTTGGTGAGCAGCCAGGAGTTCTAGCCAATCTTATATCCTGTTTTTATGGGAACTTTATTCGCATAACTAATGGCCTCACCTTCCTTGACCCTTGAGTATGTTTTGTTCTGGGTCAGACTGACCCAGTGCTTCTCAGCTACAATAATATTCTCTTTACACATTTAGTTCATGATTATACAGTTAATAACATTACATACATTATTAATTCACTTCCACAGTTGATGCTCAGTACTTCAACTTGATTATAAATCTGAGCTTATCTCAGTATTTTTCTCTGATTTTTCTCCGTTTGTGTCAGAGTTTCCTGCAGTTTCTTTGCAGCAGCTGGTGGTGATGAAAGAAGAACCTCCAGAGCAGCAGGAGGACTCTGAGCCCCCCCCACACATTAAAGAGGAAGAGGAGGAACCAAGGAGCAGTCAGGAGGAGGAGACGCTTCCTTTCACAGTCGTCACTGTGAAGAGAGAAGATGAGGAGGAGAAACCTCAGTCCTCACAGCTTCATCACACACAGAGACAACACATGGAGACAGAACCAGGACCAGGACCAGACTCTGATGCAGAGACTGACGACAGCTGTGAGTGGGAGCAGACCACAGCGCCCTCTTTAGGGTTTAACTCTGTCGGAATAATCACAGAAAAAGAATCAGAGGAGAAGGAAACTCACAGCTGCTCCTCCTGTGGTAAAACCTTTGAAAAGAAAAAGTATCTGAAAAACCACATGAAAATTCACACGGGAGGGAAACCCTTCAGCTGCTCTCAGTGCACTCAGAGTTTCCAGTGTAAAGGAAATATGCTCAGACACATGAAAGTCCACACGGGGGAGAGACCGTTTGAGTGCTCCGAGTGCGGGGAAAAGTTCACTCGTAAAGAAAGCGCGAACAGACACGCGAGAATCCACGTGGGGGAGAAACCCTTCAGCTGCTCTGTGTGCGGTAAAAGATTCAACCACGAGAGAAACATGAGCCAGCACATGATCGTTCACTCGGGGAACAACCCGTTCATCTGCCCCGAGTGCAGGAAAGTCTGCACCAATAACTGCGCTCTGAGGGAGCACATGAGGATCCACACGGGGGAGAAACCGTTCAGCTGCTCCGAGTGTGGGAAAAAATTTCACTTCAAGTCCAGTCTGACCAATCACAAGGCCTGTCACGGAGGGAAGAGACTCTTCAGCTGCTCTGAGTGCGAGAAAAGATTCAAAGATAAAAGAAATATGATTCGGCACATGAGGAGTCACACAGGAGAGAGAGAAGAGCTGGAGACGAAACAAGAAGATCAAAGTGTGACATAGAAAATAAGAAGATGAGGACCAGTGTAGCCATCTTGGGACACACTACAGTGCAGAGATAAATACAGATCTACACTTACACTGTGTGTTTCTGGAGCCCTGGTAAAGATGAATCTGTGTTTCTGAACAGTGAATATGAGGCGGCAGAGATGACTGCGGCTCAAGGAGATCCTCGGACTCTTGGTCATGCTGGCTGACGTTTGTTCAGTGACTTTTCAAAGCTCAATGATAAACATTTCATGTACCTGAATGCAATGTTCACATTCAAGTAAAAAAAAAAAGAGAATACTGATAATCGTGTCCTCGTTTTATAAGTTGCAAAGTCCAGTGTGACATCTAAACTGATAGACCAGCCATTCTCAACCTTGGGGGTCCAGGTTTAAGTTGTTTCCTGCCTCATTAGTTTTGCTAAATTTGTTATACCAGCTGAGTTTGTATAATTTAAACTTCAGTTTTTTAACCTGAATGACTTCAAAGAGTGATTGTTCATGTACTCTTTCATATCTATCACTGGAAAAACTGGAATCTAATCAAGTGTTTATGACTTATTGTTTTTAAAAATAGTCTTTTTGTTCCTAAAATGAGGCACATTCAACTGACCACTCCATAATAATTGTGAAATTGTTAATAAAAGTGTTTCTAAAGTATCATTTTATTTGTCTTCAGATTTACTCTGCACTTTCTATTCGAGGTGAAACATTTCCTCAATTTTTTTTTTGTCCTCAATTTTTTGTATAAATGTTTCCAACATATTCACATTAACAGTTAATTCTCGATATATGGTATGATAGACTCTATTTACATAAGAAATATAGCCCTCATTGGTAGAAAAAAAACCCCTGAAAAATCTGATTTTTTCCCCTTTTTTTTGCTCTAAGGTTATTATCAGAGGTGCTTAAATTAATATCACAGACAGGTATTTGTTAAAGTGATGTCAGGATATATTTTTAAAATCATTTAAATTCCTTTAATGGCAGGAAGATTCTAGAAAATAATATAAAACAAACATAATTTAACAATAACAGTCATCACTGATTCTACATGTAAATAGCAAGGCATAGAATCAACCATGTAATTTTCAATCAATTCTATGAAAGAAAACCAAAGTTATGACAAAACAACTTTTAAAATCAGGTCAAAGAAAACGGGATTATGAATTTATTCATTTATTTATTATGTTGCTAAATCTCCTATTCCACACTCCGTTCCTGTAGGTGGCGGTAATGCACCTTCAGCTGTTTGCCATCCGGCGGAAATCAAACAGTAGAAGAAGAAATGGTAACCCGGAAGTAGTAGTTCAGTTGCTAACACGTCAACATGCTAACTCTGTTTGTTTTGATTCCCTTCATTTTGCTTAAAATTTAGCCAGAGAGAAAAGAAAAGAGCAGATTTATGAAAAAACAAAAACGTTTTTAGACTTTGGGAAAACAAACAAACACACAAAAAACTTGTGGATGTTTCAGTTTAGACTCATTTCAGTGTGAGGAGTTAGCTTAGCACGTTAGCTCTGGTCAGACAAAGAGGTTTAAACAGGAAAACTTGATCGAAAATGTCTAGAGAAAGAGAAAAGTTGAGGATGAACTAGTTGGTCTCAGACTCAATAGCTGCTGCAGAGATCTTTGAGCTGTTTGAAAGAACGATAGCAGAGTACGAGGAGCAGCTCTGTCCATCTAAAGAGGAGAAACACACACAACACTGGAAACAACACATGACACAAGAAGAAGATTCTGGAAACAACAAACCTGAGCAACACACACAACACAACACAGGTCTGACACTATTTATTATTTTTCTTAATTTAATGAACTCTGAAAACAAGACACATTTACTGCATGAACTGTTCTATTTTTGCAGTTGTCTGTTCACACAAAGATCAACCAGAGAGGCAACAGTTTTCTATAGCAGAGCAACTTTAATGGCAAATTTACGGTGACCCTTAGGTGTCAGACAATTTGTACAAGCGACAACATGACTATTAAAATTATGATTCTTCTGGAGATTGAATCCAATTCATACGGTGGCAAGTAGGTGTTTGGTAAAAGTCACAACATAACAGAAATACAGCCACAATAGAAGGTAAAAGCATCTGACAGACAGTTATTCCAACGGACAAGTTTATGCAAAAGACTCAGAAAAGATACATTTACCAGAACTGTTGTTATCTTTTATGTTGAGGTTAAACTATAAATTAAACTATTAAACATTCCACTGATATAAAAGCCACTAATACTCATGATTTCTGTACTTTTTAATGTACTTGTGTAAGATAATTTAAAAGAAAAATCTGAGTCTGAGTCTTTTAATGTCATTTTCACATGTTACTGATTGAGAAAAGCAGCTTTGTTCATTAGAAAACTGGAAAAATCACTCCATCAGTTTATCAATGTGAGAAAAATAATCAATATGAGTCAAGTTGGAGTTTATAGATTTAAGTTGCTGTAAGCAGTTTGAGAGTGATCAGGAAAACATCTCATTTTTATATATTTGCTGTCACACTGATGAACAGTTACACATAAAACCTGTCATAATACAAATAACAACTTTCAGTTATTAATGCTCAAAAGCAACTACAGCACATTTTTCATTGCACTGTTTAATTTAAATGTGCATTTTTTTTAAATTCCTGTTTGCACAAAGTGTCGATATTTCTAATTGCAGTTCTGTTTTTATATATTTGATATTTGCTTCTTGAAGATACTTGTCAACAAAACTGATTCTGATGTAAACAGCAACAGTTTACAGTCAACTTATGTTGTTCTTTACATTCAGATCATTCTAAGCAACTTCACTTTTGTGGCTATCATCATATTGAACTCTTACACTAAAGATGTCAAATATCCAACCAGCGACACTCAGGAGCTTCTTACTCAGTAGTAAAAGATGCGAACTGGTAGAAGAGGATATAAGTACAAAAAAAATCAATTAATTGATAGCCATACAGAAAATTAAAAAGGAAGAAGAAATAAAACAAGGATATTATGATTACCTCCATGTGCAGCTATGGTTAAAAATACTCTTGGATATATATATATATATATAATTTTTTCCAGAGTTTTCAAAGTTTCTCGTGGCTTTTTATTACAATTGTTCTTAATAATCTAACAACACATCTTCTGTAACTCACTTAAAATGATCCGTTCTCTAGAAACTCCACCTGAATAAATGTAGGAGCTGAAATATCTGTTTACATGACTCTGTTTACACTCTGCTGTTTTGTTTTCAGACTGACTGAGCTGTGTGCTGCTTTAATTACGCATTATAAACTTACCCAGGCAGAAGAAAAGTAGTTCCCACCAACCGTGTGATTCAAACTAGAGCTCAATAGTTTAGTTTCTTTCCAGTGTTTTCCTGTTAATTGTCAAAATTGCTTCAAATAAAAAAGTTTCAATATTTTTATTTGAGAATTCATACAAAAGCATAATGATCAGGTATCAGTAGGATCAATATTTTAGTATTGATATGTGCATCATTGTCATTTATGAAAAAGGACGATTTTACTTGAGTCTGCAAATGCTTTTCTGAAACTTTTTACATTTTTACCCACAGATGTCAATAAGAACAAAGAAGCTGAGCTGCAGCAGGAAAAGAACCACAGCCTGGACCAGGAGTTTCCATCAGAGCCCCCCCACATTAAAGAGGAGGAGGAGGATCTGTGGAGCAGTCAGGAGGGAGGAAGGGGGGACGATATTACTACTGTTATATTTATGCCCGTCACTGTGAAGAGTGAAGATGAAGAAGAAGCTGAGCAGCTTCATGAAACTCAAACTAGAGAGAACAGAAGGACAGAGAGTTTGAGAGGAGGAGCAGATGGGGACGAGTGCAGAGAAGCAGACGCTGATTTACAGCCGGTGACTGATGAAGAGACGTCTGGGTCTGAAACTGACGGCAGCAACGAGTGGGAGGAAAACGCTGAAGCTCAGTCAGGTTTGAACTCTCAGAAAAACAGTGCAGCTTCTGTGAGCGACGAATATAACACGGGAAAATCCTCCCCTGAAGATGCAACAAGCTCCGGACTGAAGACTCAGCTCTACGACATGACGGAGAGAAAAGAGAAGAAGTTCAGCTGCACCGTTTGTGGGAAAAGATTCCGCAATAAGAAAAATTNGCTCACATGAT
Organism: Thalassoma bifasciatum; assembly: GCA_008086565.1. Lineage (NCBI taxonomy): Eukaryota > Metazoa > Chordata > Actinopteri > Labriformes > Labridae > Thalassoma > Thalassoma bifasciatum. The sequence continues at coordinate 44,390 of RPOG01002199.1, read as the reverse complement.
GCATCATTCAGAGCACAAAGGTTTCAGCTGCTCCTTCTGTAAAAAAGCCTTCACCTGGAGAGCTCACCTGGTGGAGCACATGAGGATCCACTCAGGAGACAAACCCTTCAGCTGCTCTCTCTGCGAGAAAAGTTTCACCAAGAAGTCCAATCTGTACCAGCACCAGCGAACTCACACGGGAGAGAAACCCTTCACATGCTCTGTCTGCGGTAAAAGTTTCACCCTCAAGTCCAACTTCTACCACCACCAACAAGTTCACACAGGGGAGAAACCCTTCAGCTGTGCCGTTTGCCACACGAGCTTCCTGCGCAAAACCAACCTGGCTCGGCACATGCGGGTCCACACGGGGGAGAAACCCTTCAGCTGCGCCATCTGCGGGCGGGGCTTCAAGCAGAAGTCGACGCTGTGCAGGCACCAGCAGGTTCACACTGGGGAGAAACCGTTCAGCTGCTCCATCTGCAACGCCACGCTGCGACGCAAAACTCAGCTTGAGGTCCACATGAGGATTCACACGGGGGAGAAACCCTTCAGCTGCTCCGTCTGTGGGAAGAGATTCACGGAACGCCGAGGTCTGACGCGTCACGCCGTCGCACACGCCGAAGAAAACAGCTGCAACGTGAGCGAGGAAAAACTGGAACCACAGGAGAGAAGCTTCAGCTCCGAGAAACTTCAAACTTCAGCTCAAACAAGAGAAGAACTGAACTTTACAAACAGCTGATGAATAAAATTCTTGTTCATCATTTTAGGAGTTGATTTTGCACGATTTAATTATGTAACGTTGTTGTGCTGTCTCTGATTATGCATGTGCCAATTTTAAAGTCAGAACTTAATAAAAGTATCTCATGTCACTTACAAAGTTCTGTATTTTTTGGGTCAGGTTTTCCTCATTTTTGTCTTTGCAAATATTGCTCAGGTGCCAAACGGGACTCGGGTCAGCAGTTTGACCAATCAAGCACCTTAAATTTATGGTCAGAAAACTATTTAGTTGTAGTTTTGACTCAACTAGAAATAAAGGTGACTTATAAACATGGGTAGTTTTCAATGCGATTCAATGCATGGGGAATTTTAAGCATACGAATAAGGAAAAATGGAAACAGTTTGAGACAATTTTGCCACATATTTTTCGATGATACATTCATGTAAATATAATAAACACTGTGGCGTAGTAAGGTTTTGTAAATGCTTTTTTATTATTTGTATTATAACTACTTTTGTTGATGTTATTGTCTGTAATGATAATGGTTATTTTGGCAAAATGTACAGCAAGTTAGTAAACAACCCGTCTTTTATTTTGAAAGTCGGATAGTCGTGAAACCGGAAGCAGTATTCGCGGATACGTTAGCTCCTGTCGTTTACTCAGTTTTAGGAACAGTCAGTCTCGTGTTTGTGTTATAACGTTTATAACTTGTTTTTTCTCACAGACAGGTGTTTTTATTCAACAATTTTAATTGTATTCCGGAAGTGAAAATGACGTTAGCTTAGCATGTTAGCTTTGAACCGGACACAGAGCTAACAGAGTAGCAGGTTGCTAACAGAATAAAGAGGGAAAAACTGTTTCTAACTTCAGTCACAGCTTTGACGTTTTTTTTTTTTTTGGAGACAACAGCAGAGAGTGAAGAGCACCAGTTTATTTAAAAAAGGATCAAAACAAACTAAAATACAAGTTTAAACCTGAGAGTCACATTTAAAAGAGCAGGTTTGGACTCTTTTATTCTTCTTCTCTCCTTTGTTAATCAGCATTTTGTTAAAGGTTGAAGTTGACTGAGATTCAAAGACAGAGTTTATCCCCTGATCTGATTTCATCACAATTTTTAGACTGAGACTTGTTTCTACGGAAGCCCAAGGAGGTCAAGATTAAATAGTTTTTGTTGTCCCAACTAAAAGATAAAAATACAGGTTTGCTGGTTCACTTTATTTGCCATTACACATGTTTCAGAGCAACATAATTTTAATGAAACTTATCAAAAATTCCTGCATACTTCACCTTCAAGAGAAAAAAATTATATTATTCATTTTAATTAAATTTTTTTTTGTGTGTGTGTTTGTTAAAACCGTGTTTCGAGGTTGTGCCTTTTTTTTTGTAAGACTCTACGTTTAAGTTTTGTTCATGAATGGTTAATAATAACAACACACAATAGTCATAATTTCAAAATTCCTTTCAACTTTTTACTTTTTTTAATTCTTTTTTTGTGCTAAAACATGGTAGGCTGCTGGTGGGATTCTCTACCACCAGGCTTTGCAAGTTCTCTGGGTGAAACCCTGCAGACTAGTGTCTAAAACACAGTCTAAATGCTTAAATATGATTTAGTGTTTTGGCACTAAGTCAAAGCTCAAAGAACAAAGCTCACCAAAAGCTTTAAAAATGATTTGAAAGTTAAATGAAGTTTGTTGGCTGAGTTCTTGCTGCAATGGTTTTTTTTTTTCCCTAAAAAAAAATATATGTTGTCATGTTTTAATGTAAAGACTCAATCCACTGAATTTGAAACCTCTGTGACTTCTTGCAGCAGCTGTTGGTGATGAAAGAAGAGGATCCACCTGAGCCAACCAGCCTGAACCAGGAGGAGTCACCAGGACCTCCTCACATTAAAGAGGAGCAGGAGGAAATAAAGACTGTTATAGTACTGCCTGTCACTGTGAAGAGTGAAGAAGAAGAAGAAGAGGGACTGGAGGTCTCACACTTTCATGAAGACCAAACTGACGAGGACAGAGACTTTTTAAAAACCGAGCAAAGTTTTGGTTCAGTCACTGATTCGTCTCCTGTTCCTGAAAAAAAGATTTTAGCGCCTGAGTCTGAGACTGACGACAGCTGTGACTGGGAGGAGCCTCAGTCTGAAAACTCTGACGACTGTAACACAGAGAAAACGTCTTCTAACTCCTCTGAATGTGGAGCAAACAAACACACGGACGTTCAAACAGCTGAGAATCCCTTCAGCTGCTCCCTGTGCGGGAAAACATTCGGCAACAAGAGCAACCTGTCGGCTCACTTAATGCGTCACAGGAAGGAAAAAGGGTTCAGCTGCTCCGTTTGCACCAAAAGTTTCCCAAAGAAAGGAGAGCTGGCGAGGCACATGAGGATCCACACGGGAGAGAAACCCTACAGCTGCTCCGTCTGCGGGAAAAGTTTCACCCAGAAGCCCAACCTGTACTCGCACCAGCAGATCCACGCCGCGGAGAAACCGTTCGGCTGCGGCGTCTGCGGCAAAAGCTTCACGCAGAAGTCCAGCTTGTTTTCGCACCAGCAAGTCCACACGGGGGAGAAACCCTACAGCTGCTCGGTCTGCGGGAAAAAATTCGCACACGACATTTTGAGGAAACACATGAGGACCCACACGGGGGAGAAACCGTACAGCTGTTCAGAGTGCGGGAAAACGTTTATGCAGCACGGAAACCTGAAGCGGCACTCGATCGTCCACACGGGAGAGAAACCTTTTGGCTGCAGTGTGTGTGAAAAAAGATTCACTCAGCTTGGAAGTCTGAACAGACACAAATGTAAAGGTGATGTTGTGTCCTAAGCTTTGATTGGACCAGAACTAAACGACACAAAAACAGAACAGACTTATTTTATCCAGAGTGAAACAGACTGATGTCAGGATGTTTCTTTTTTGTGGAGGTTCTTATTGTTGAAATGAATTTTTCGTGACCTCTTTCTGCTCTCTGACAGCTGGGCGTCTTCGGGGTTACTCTTCACGGCTGTTTGCATAATCGGTGTGTGTTACATGAAGCTGATGAGCGTTTTACCCGATCATGAGTTTGGATTTTTGAAAGTAATAGTTCTACAGACAAGTTTTATAAAAGTTCAATAGATGGAAAATGTTCAGTCTCACGTTCACTAAGATTTGATGACCCAGTCAATAAATGTTTAATTGCTTTTATCAAGAGACTTTTGTCCCGTACCTTTGGAAAGCGACCTTTGGTTGCTCTATAAATTAAAGTTATCATTATTATTATTAAGAGAACAGTCTGTCGAATCATAAAAAAGGGAATTTGTCCATAAAAATTTTTATGGTGAGCTTTTATTAAACTTGTCCTCAGAATTTTGATCCAACAGGAAAAGATAAAAACTTTCTGTACATTCTTCTTTGTTGCTTCTGTTGAAAAATCAATAAAGCTTCATCAGGTTCTTTTTTGTCTGCTACTTTTACTGTGTTTTTGTGCAGTTAACTGTTGAATTTTCTTTGTACAGACTCAGAAAATCATTGAGAGAAGCAAAGTAAAAGTTAGCAAATCCTTGTGGGACACCGTCTGTGAAAGACTACAATTGTGATGTATTGTTTGACTTATTTAGGTTCCCTATCTTATGTGTTGTTATTATCACTTGCTAGACAGAAGGGGATGATTCTTTTTATTTTTCTCATTTTGAGTAAGAAAAACAAGGGAGAACAGTAAAAATTTTTGTTTGGAAAGAAACACTTAATGTACATCTTACATGAAAGAGTAGATAAAAAAAAGCGAAAAACTTTTCTTCATCCATTTCAGAAAGATAAAACTCAGATATTATATAGACTCATTCTACAAAGAGTGAATTATTTCAAGTCTTTATTTCTGTAAATGTTGATTATGTGTCACAGAAAATGAAAAGACAAAATTCAGCTTCTCAGAAAATTAGATTACAGAAGATTAATAAATGAAATGTCAGGACTCTAAAAAGTTTTGATCCTTTCTGACCATTTTCAAGATTTCCAGCTAATTATCAGCCATTTTTGCTGCTTTTCACCATTTTTTCCTCCTTTAACTTATTTTTATTGCTGCTTCTTGCTGTTTTTTTTTCACATTTCTTGTATAGTTTCTCTGTCAAAGGTAGTTTTTAACAAGTTTGTTTCTTTGGTTGAGTAACTCTGGTGAAGAACAAAAAACATCTGCTGAAAAAAACTTGCTGATATTTTAACACACTTCAGCTTAAAGCTACACTGTCTGTGTTTAGTGCATGAGAGCAGAACATATTCAGACTTAATCTGAACTGAAATGAATTGTCCAGCCCTAAGTAACAACATGACTTAGTAATTTATTTCATGGAATTAACACTTTTTCATTCTTTGAAACCAATCAAAGCACCAACACTCCCATTTTACTGGAGCTCATAAGTAAGAAGACAACACAAGCTTTACTGTGATTTCTCGGGTGTCATTGATAAAAAAGGTCATAAAAAAAGTCCATAATCAATAAAGTTAGAATCACAGACAGTAACTGTTTTCATCTTAAATCATCTTCAACCATTTGGGTCAAGAAAAAAAAAGCTATCGTCTCCTGAAAGAAGGGAAGACGAGCTTTTCAGGCATAACTTTTAAATCTTTTAAGGTTAGAAAAACAGAAAAAAGTCCAAGTTGCCTGGATGATACTTGTGTGATAAAGAGAAACTGACGTGATACTTTTTAACCAACGTCAAACAAATGACTTAGTTGTTCTACTTTTATTTTTACTGTAGAAAGGAAGAAAATAAAGACAGATGGATGAAATTTTAATGAAATGAAAACATCTTTATGCAGATTGGTAAAAAGCAAAACATAAGTACAGTAAAAAAAAAAGTAAATACAGTAAAGAATATCATTGGCCAATTCAGGTGTTCAATTTCCTACATAATTTTTAATACATCAATGAAATGGCTGAATTTTTTTGCTACAAAAATCAAATTAAACCAATCAAGTTGTTAAAAAGATAAATCATGATCAGTGAATTGAAAGTCTGATTTTCTCAACAGTTTCAATCAATTAAAAAATAATACATCAGTGGTTTTGTAAAAAGCTGTCAGAGTTCTCAGCCTGAGCTCTCAACAACACATTTATGATTCTTCAGATACTGACGTCGAGCGAAACTCTGCCCGCAGACGCTGCAGCTGAACGGTTTCTCCCCTGTGTGAATCACAGAGTGACGCTTCAGACCGCCGCGATCCACAAACTGTTTCCCACAAACGGAGCAGCTGAAGGCTCGCTCTCCCGTGTGCACTTTCAGGTGTCTGCACAGCGTAGACTTCCGCAGGAAACTCCTCTCGCAAAAGGAGCAAGTGAAGGGTTTCTCCTCCGTGTGAACCTTCATGTGCCGGCACAGCGACGTCTTCCGCGGGAAACTCCGACTGCAGACGGAGCAAGTGAAGGGTTTCTCTCCTGAGTGGATCCTCAAGTGTTCGACCAGGAGGATTTTGTAGCGGAAACTCGCTTTGCAAACGGAGCAGCTGAAGGGTTTCTCTTCGGTGTGGACTTGTTGGTGCGAGTACAGGTGGGATTTCAGTTTGAAGCTTTTCCCGCAGACGGAGCAGCTGAAGGGCATCTCTCCCGTGTGAACCTGCTGGTGTTGAAACATGTTGGACTTCAGAGCGAAGCTTTTCCCGCAGATGGAGCAGCTGAAGGGTTTCTCTCCGGTGTGGATCCTCATGTGGTCTTCGAGCTGTCCCCTCCAGCAGAACTTCTTTGCACAAACAGAGCAGCAGTAACCTTTCCCTTCTGTGTGAAAAATCATGTGAGCTGATAAACTCTTCTTGTTGCCAAATCTGGTTCCACACTCGGAGCAGCTGAACGGTTTCTCTTCACCTTGGTTTTCTTTTTGTTTCTGCGGGAGTTTGTTTTGGCCTGATCCTGAAGCACATTCAAAGGAGTTAACAGTCGATTTTTCACCGTCACATTCTTCATCGTTCGCTTCGGGCTGATCTTTGTTTTGCTGAGGTTTCAAACCCGACTGAGGCTCGTTAGGCTCGTTAGGCTCCTCCCACTCGCAGCTGTCGTCAGTGTCTGATGCTGTGTTTTCAGGTTTGTCTGGATTTAACTCCCTCTCTGGCTCTGATCCTTTCTCCCCTTCTTCTTCTTCAGTTTTCAAACACTCTGTTTCTCTCTCCTCTTCAGTGTAATTTTCATGATGCGGTGAAGACTCAGGCTCCTCCTCCTCCTCTTCCTCCTCCTCCTCATCTTCTTCTTCTTCTTCTGTTTTCACAGTGTCAGGGTCGAAGATGACGGCGATGATCTCATCTTGGCTGATGCTCGTTTCTTCCTGCTCCTCTTTGATGTAAGGAGGCTCTGGAGGGTTTTCCTGCTCCAGTTCGGGGCCCCTCACCCTCTGGATTTCTGTGGAGATGTAAAAACAGATCAAAGAGACAAAATCAGGAGAAACAGGCGTTTGAATGTGAACAGACAGCGATAAACAGGAAGAAGGAGCCACTTAAACACTCAAAGTAATTAACATTGATGGGGGAAAAACTAGGGTTGGGCAATTAATCACTATATTCCTTGTTGCAATATTCTAATCACAGAGAAATATTTCTATAACCTGAAATGTGTCAAAATATCAGCTACAGTTTTTACAGCAGATGTTTTCTGTTCTACACCAGAGTTACTCAACCAAAGAGACAAACTGTTAAAAACTACCTTTACAAAAGAAACTATACAAGTGGAGAAAAGAGGCAAAAACAGCAAAGAGGAGAAATAAAACTTAGTTTGAGGTGATAAAAATGGCAAAAAGGTTGGGATTTAACTTGGAAAAAAGTCAGTTTGTTGCAAAAATGAGTGAAAAGTATCTAAAATGGACAAAAAGCAATAAAAAAAATTGGAAGTGAACCTGAAAAGTTGTGAGAAAGTATCAAAAAGTGTGAAAAAAGAAGGGAAAAGTGAGTCAAATGTGTAAAAAAAAATCAGTCCCAGTTGTTGTGGTAGTGGGTTGTTGTTGTTGTTGTAATTAATGAAACTGTTCATGTTCTAGTATGTGTTTGTTTAAAAACAGAGAAGATGGGAAACTAGAAATAATCACACAAGAAAAATCATAATTATGATACAAGAAACAATAATCATATTCAGCCCTATTTCTAATGAAAAACAAGCTCCTCAGAAAAAAAACTGCTCAGTTATCAGGACAAAACATTGAGTCACAGCAAAGTGGAAGTAGGAGAATTTGAAGGAGACTGATTTATTCTCCTGTTTTTTTTCTTATTTTGGTCATTTATTCTTTAGAAGCACAGAGGGTCAAATAGAAGTGAATGCAGAATAATCTTATTGTGTTTTATTTTAGTTTTCAGGTGCAGTCTCAAAGAAACAAAGCAGACTGTGTGAAAGCAGAATATTTATCTGATTGGCATTAAAATTAAAAATCAACACAAAAAAACAGGTTTGAAGATGATTCAGCTTTTTTTAAAAAGAAGCTAAACGTGTTTTATTTGTGTATTCGTGTATTAATTTTTATTGTTGCTCACTATTTGATTCACTGTTTGTTGATTTTGTCCCAGCTGTAAAGCACTTTGTGAACTGTTGTTTTTAAAGGTGCTCTATAAATAAAGTTATTATTATTATTATTATTATTATTATTATTATTATTATTCAATGAAGATGATCTCTGGTTATTCCACAGTTTGGTCTTTAAACACGTTAGAAAAATAATTTAACAGATAATTAAACAGAGAGAACAGTTAAAAAAAGCTCAAACCTCATGTGTTTGTATATAATAAGGAGTTAAAAACATGATTTTATAGATAATTTAATGTTAAAACAGAAGCTCAGACCTGTGTTGTGTGTTCGAACAAAAACAGCCTCCATCACTTCGCGTTAGCCAAATGCTAACTGTTAGCTCCGGATTCCGTCACTAACCCGCGTTTATAAAAAACATTAAGGAAAAATAAACACTGTCAAACTGTTTATAAAGTTATATCTTAAATATATCTACACACAAACGGATCATGATGCTTTTCTTTGTTCGAACTAGAGCTAACCGGTTAGCCTGTTAGCCTCCACAGCTAACTGGACTCTTCTTCTTCTGTGGTTAATTTGTGGACGCGCGACCTGTTAGAAAGTGAGTCATCGCCCCCTGCAGGTCTGGAGTGTAACACAGAAGATTATAAAAAACTGAGGTTATAGATACGGAGGACTAAAAGTGCCAAAACTAAATAAATAAACACACTTTGATCTAAGTTTATAATAGTTTAATTTTGCAAAGTTATTGGTTTTCATAGAGTTTTTGGAGAGAGTGATTATTATTTATATTTTTTTAATTGTTATTATAGGGTGACCAAATTCTGTTTCTCTGAAAAGAGGATTCTTTGGGGCTTTCTGTGCTTCTAACTCAGTTAAACAAATATTCTGAATTCCCCAGAAAAGAACACTTTACCTGGATATACTGAGAAACAGCCCAAAACACTCACAAAAAGTTGCTTTATAAATACTATATTTATCAATTTAAAGCAATTCTCCTAAACAATATAATCAGTCACATACAAATATGGCATGCTCTAGTCTTTAATAGTTATTGTTATAAGTTTTGTAGGAACACAAGTATTCAGATGTTTAACAAAATAAGAAATAATCATCTCTCTTAAGTCTGACACTTACACCTTAGTTAGGAAAAGTGAGGTAGAGAACCGTTCTGCAAGATAACCTCCCAATTATCAGTTACGTAAAAATAGAAATAATGCCTCAAAATATCAAACAAAAAGAAAAAAGAGAGGTAGCCTATTCTTCAATGTTTTGTTGTGGTGATATGGGCTTACAGATCGTTGGAACCATTATTAGTCACAGAGACATAAGTTCCAGCTTTGCAGACTGTACATTCTGCCTCCCATTTGTCACGAACCGGACGTTGCTAATTTCTTCTTCGTTGCATTTATTTGAGGGGGTACAATGTGTCACGCTGCAGTGACGTCGCGCTGTTACGTAGCTGAGGCGGCTCTCGACATCCGGCCCATCAAGCAGGGTACGGTTGGCTGCGGAAACGCGCACAGGATCAGACTTTACCGATCTGACCCGTACCAAACTGTACTGATCCGTACCAGACTGCCTGGTGGAAACAAGGCTTAAGATACAATTTTGTTTTAGGTCAAAAAAAAAATTAAAAAAAAGACTTTGATGGGTGAGGTTGACACAAAATAAATGCATGATCCTCTGCAACACAAGGACCATGAAATAATTAATAACTCCATCTCTGGAATTGCTTTGCTTCGTGTTTGTTGTTGCTTTTTTCTTTTTCACCCAACTGTTACGTTGTGCTCATTTCGTGTTTTCATTTCCTATACGTGCAATAAATGAAATGAAAATAAAAAACAATATTAACAGGTTCTTGGACAGTTTTAGTTGAGTTGTTTTAAAGTTTTCTTACCTGTACGAAGGTCAGCACTGGCCTCTAGTCTTCCATTATTATTCAGAACAGGGGGAGCGAATGAGAACTGACCAACGAGTCCGTATTTGTGGAAGTGACGATTTACATCCCTTTGTTTTTTTCTCATATATCTGAAACACACAGAAGATACAAAACAGTTTCTTTACCTGGTTAATCTTCGGTTTGTTACATCTTCAGTTCAAGTACAAATCACAAACCACGACTCAATCAGCTTCATGAACCAATGATTGTTTTCCAAATCATCTACAGCTTTATTATGTAGTCTGACTGTTTTGTTGAGTCTGTTTTGTAGTTTTCTGCTCTGTTTTTCTGTTTCTGAAAGTGGAGCTGATGGATTTTTTTCTAATGTTTAACTTTATCATAAATGTAGAAAAAAAAATCGTGGGAACATTTTTTCATTTCAGTCATAAAATCTAAAGAGATTAACAGATGAAGCATTTTACATCAATCAGTGGAGAAGTTACAGGTATAACACAAATAGATAAGTTGAATTAGAAGTTAATTAAAACATGGAAAAAATGATTAATACCATTAAGTAAGGGCAGAGAATAGTGATTATATTTCAGCACAGAGTTATTTCAAGTAATTATAAATATTTCTTTGTGTGATTTTGGTTTTTTCATTATTTTCGATGGTTTAAGAAACATTTCAAGTTCATTTAGAAAAACAATTTGTAAAGGTATAGAAATTTGTTACAGCAAAATTTCTACATTTTAATCTTACACCAAAAGGTATTGTTTCATAAAAATAAATCTGAAACAGACTGACTTTTTTTATTTTCACAGCTGATAGAAACACTGAGTCCATCTAAATCATGTAGGCTGTTGTTTGAAGCAATAAAAAAGTGACTCAGTGATTTATTTAGTCTTTTATGAATGTTGTAAAGTGAACTTGTCTTTGATGATAAAATGAGCAGATTTACAGCTGTTTTCTTATGTGTCTCTTCACTTCTATCCCACTGAAACAAAGTCACATTAAATCACTCAACACTTCTCCTCGGCACTTTCAGTCAACCTTTGTCCAGTGAACAACAAATCCCAGAGAATCGATCAGATTTACCTCTCAAATGTTGCTTCTCCTTTTTGTATCTGGGCCTCGGTCGAGTGGGAGAAGATGGACGGAGCGAAGTCGGGACTTTCAGCATCTTCAGACGCTCGACCTGAACAGATAAAGAGTTTTCCAGTGATTCACAGCAGTGATGAAACCTCACGGTTCTTCAGGGAATTTAACTCATGAACATGAATGACGTGCAGATCAATACTGAAACATAAATGGGTCAATGAGGTGACGTCCCCTTTTTTTGTGTCTGAGTGCAATATTTCCTTCCATCATGAATTGAGTATTTCATCACATGTATTTCTTTATTCTATGAAACCTGTGTTATTTGAACACATCTTTAAACTATTAAAATATAACATGTTTTTTTGTGTTTTGGTTCCTCAAACCCCCAAAATGTCAGGTGGTGCAACCGTCCTGACAAGTATCCACAGTAATTAAACTCTAAAAATTGAATGTCAGTTATTGTAAATAGAAATTAAAAATACAGTGGCATTATTTNAAATGTATGAGTCACTACAGACACTTGAGAGATACTTGCCAATAATTTCACACAGAAAAAATAACAGGAACATATAAATATATTTTCATATATTTGGTTGCACCACCTGACATTTTTGGGTGCTCAAATTAAAAATACTAAAAAATAATGAACCTAAAAACTTTGAAATGTTGGTCAACTACTGAAATCTGTTAGAAAACATAATTCTTCTCTCAGAAATATGTTTTTATCCATTTTCAAAGAACTTTTTAAAAATAAGTTTTTAGACCCTCTTTTTGTCATTGACCCAAATACATCTGATACCAGATATTTAAGCTCTGAAATCAATTTTCAAATAAAACATTGAAACTTTTGATACTTCAGTCATTTCAGATCATGTTAATTATCAAAACGAATTTAGAAAAGTAACCAAAGTATTGAGATCTTGTCTGACTGTTGTGCAGTTGGAGGGAAACAGAGAAAGCATCGAACTTATTTTCATTCATCTATCATACTGTGCACATTTGTTTCATAGTTATTTACCCTGTACAATTTACATAATCAACATTTAAGAAAAAAAAATCTCTGATTAAACAAAAGTATGACTCAAATTTTCCTGAGACTCCAAAGTAATTAATGTTTAACTTTTCAGGGTTTTTCCTTTTTCCTTTGTGAATTGTTTTATTTTGTTCGTTCTTATTTCTGTTTCTATGAGTGATTTTACTTATTTACCTTTGTTGTAACTATTTTAACTGTTTTCTTGTTTACTGTAAATGAAAAATGAAAAATAAGATTTTATAGTTGAGCAGAAGTGACTAAAAAAGTGATTAACAGTTACAACAAAGTTTAGCAATTAAACTTGATAAATTGATGACTCTGTTGCTTATTCTCGGTCATAATTAACATTTCTATAAATGTTTTTAACTCAGTAGCTGTATTTATATTTAAAACAGGACATTTTTCTCTTATTATTGTCATTATTATCCTCATTTTTATTGTTATGAGCTCGTGGACTGACCGGAAATGAAGTGATCGCTGCAGATTCTCGCGTTTTTAATCATCTCATCGCTCCAGTTGCTCCTTTTTATCGCCTGCAACCAAAGTTGCCTCCTCTTCGCTTTAAACGGAGTTGCAGTCGACGGGATTCTGTAAAACTTTCGTGTTTTATTGTTTGTATCAAACCGGTTCCTGCAGCCGATCGCACTGCACGACATGATGGTAACAGCCGGACATGCGCAGTGGAGCGGAGTGACGTATACGATGACGTACACGGATAATCCCAAGATTTGTTTATTGATTCATTTATTATAGAAAATCATACAAAATACAATCTCTCAATGAGGATACAGAAGACAGATAACAGATAAAGTGCAGAAATTAAGGAAAAATGTTGGTCTTTCGTCACTTCCGTCTTTCCGCCGGACCTTCAAAATAAAAGCGATCAAAATAAAAAAAATCGTGCAATACAGAATATCATATGAAAAATATTTTTATATTTTCCCAACTTTATTTAAGTTTTCTTAACGTTGAATTCATGAACAATTTCAAATGTTATGTCGTTATAACTTTGGTTTCTTTCATAGAATTGATTGATAATTACATGGGTGGTTCTTCGCTGTGTTCTTTGTTTGAAAAAGCAGTCATGACTATTTTTTATTAAATTCTGTGTTTCATAAGAACTTATAGCCTCTTGCTGCTATCAAAAAAAATTGAAATGACTTCAAAACAATGGCCTACCTACGCTTTAATAATACATCAACATCACCTATAATAAACATTTAAATGAAAAAAATTCTAAATTTCTCCTTTTTCTACACAAAAAAGAGGTATTCTTTAATGTAAACAAGGTCTATCATACCATAAATAATAAAAGTACTTGTTAAATATATGGGAATGTGTTTCTACATATTCTGAAGTTTTATATGAAATGTGAAGCTTTCATCTGGAAAAAAGACTTTGATAAACCAGTTTGTTGTCTCTGTGGCTCAGGCTAACTCCTCTGGTTCAGGAATTATTTGATAAGATGAAAGCGACTCTAAAGCAAGAGAGAAAGTTCACATTTGTGTCTATGCAGACTGTCCAGCTCTGAGAATCTTTGGTGACAAACTCCACAGCTGTGCTGCTCCACTCTGGCGTGAACGGCCAGATGACGTTTCAGGGTCCCGCTCTGTGTGAAGCTCCTCCCACACACAGAGCAGCCGAACAGTTTCTCCCCAGTGTGGACGGTCATGTGCTGTTTCAGGTTTCCGTTCTGAGCGAAGCTTTTCCCGCAAATCGAGCAGCTGTACGGTTTCTCTCCCGTGTGGACGTTCATGTGTCGTTTTAAGTTTCCGTTATGCGTGAAGGTCTTCCCGCACATGGAACAACTGAACAGTTTCTCCCCCGCGTGGATCAGCTTGTGCTGCCCGAGCGCCTGGTGCTGGGTGAACCTTTTCCCGCCAACGGAGCAGCTGAAGGGTTTCTGGAGCGGCTCGTCAACGTGAGTCTTCATGTGGCGCCCCAGAGAATATTTGTACAACCTTTTCCCGCAGATGGAGCAGCTGCACTTCTCCCCGGCGTGGATCCTCATGTGCTCCAACAGAAACGTCCTGTGGCTGAAACTTTCCTCACAGACCGGACACGTGAAGCGTTTCTCTTCCACGCCACCATTGACCGGTGAGCTTAGATTGGATGCCACAGTGAGTCTGGCGTCAGTGATGGAGCAGCTGAAGGGTTTCTCCTCCGTATGAATCCTCATGTGACTGGCGAGCTCTCCTCTCCACAGAAACGTTCGGTTACAAACCGAGCAGGTGAAACCAGCTTTGGTGTGACACATCGTGTGAGTGGACGAGTGTTTCTTATTCCGCCAGCGTGTTCCAGAAACGGAGCAGCTGAAGGGTTTCACTCCTTTCTGGCTCTGTTTGTTTTCCTGTGCTTGTTCTTTTTGGTCAGTGACACACGTGAAAGAGCTGCAGGGTTTTTCTAAATCAGAGTTTACGCTTTCCCAGACAAAATCAAAGTCACTCTTAGAGGAAGTTTCTGGATCAAAGTTTGATTCTGTTTTCAGAATCTCACTCTTTCTTTTCTCTTCAGTCGAGTTTTCATGAAACTGTAAAGACTCTGGTTTCTCTTCATCGTCTCTCTCACTCTTCACATTGACAGAAGTAAAAACTGATGTGGTTTTTTCAGCCTCCTCTTCCTCCTGACTCCTCCAAACTTTCCCCTGCTCCTCTTTAATGTGTGGCACCACCTCCTGGTCTGGAGTGTGGTTTCTCTCCTGCTGATGATCAGGAGAAGCTGCTTCTTTTCTCTCCAGCTGTTGCTGCTGCACACCTGAATAAAAAATACACAAATGTTTGAGAACATTATTAATCTCACTGTTAACATACACAAATGTTTGAGAACATTATTAATCTCACAGTTAACATTCATACATCTAAAGTTAAACAGAAACCGGTGGATTCATGAGGAGTCTGAGCTCTGTGACAGTGTGGGAATAGTTTCTGTTTTAGAGGAATGTTGTAGATTAGAGCTGAACTATTTGCAGAATGTCTAAAGCAAAAATCTGTATCTGGTTTTCTGACACATTTCAGCTCAAAGAAAAACTGCACATAGGGAGATTCGATATAATTTTTACGGTGACCAGTACGTGTCGGATACTTTCTAAATGCTACAACATGATAAAAAAAAAGCCACAACATGACGGCAAGGGACAGCATGTTCTCGAGGTCGTTTTTTTTTTATTATTATCTTACACAAGTACATTAAAAAGTACAGAAATCATGAGTATTAGTAGCTTTTATATCAGTGGAATGTTTAATAGTTTAATTTATAGTTTAACCTCAATATAAAAGATAACAACAGTTCTGATAAATTTATCTTTTCTGAGTCTTTTGCATAAACTTGTCTGTTGGAATAACTGTCTGTCGGACGCTTTTACCTTCTATTGTGGCTGCATTTCTGTTATGTTGTGACTTTTACTAAACACCTACTTGCCACCGTACGAATTGGGTTCAATCTCCATAGGAATCATAATTTTAATAGTCGTGTTGTCGCTTGTACAAATTGTCTGACACCAAAGGGTCACCGTAAATTTGCCATTAAAGTTGCTCTTCTGTAGAAAACTGTTGCCTCTCTGGTTGATCTTTGTGTGAACAGACAACTGCAAAAATAAAAGAGGAACAGTTCATGCAGTAAATGTGTCTTGTTTTCAGAGTTAATTAAATTAAGAATAATAATGAATGGTGTCAGACCTGTGGTGTGTTGTGTGTGTTGCTCAGGTTTGTTGTTTCCAGATAGAAGAAGAACACAGTACACAACAAAGGTCACAACACACACAAAGAGGAGAAATCTACCTGTCTCGACGAGGAGCATGAGACGATAGCAAGAAAGTTTGTCGAGTTTCTAGAGACGTCGTCGATTTGAGTCTGAGACCAACTAGTACATCCTCAACTTTTCTCTCTCCAAACACATTTTTACTGTTCTTTTAAATCAGCTCTGTGCTGAACTGACGCTTATTTCAGCTTCAGTGTTTCTCTGTTTGTTTACAGGACTGAACCGGATACTGTTTTTCTTCTTCTCCTTTTCGCGACTGGAAGCACTTCCGGCCGTGATCTTGCCCCCTGCTGGACTGGAGCCTCATTATTGTTATTCATTTTTTTTAAGAACTATGTTTTCTAACAGATTTCGGTAGTTGACCAACATTTCAAAGTTTTTAGGTTCATTATTTTTTAGTATTTTTAATTTGAGCACCCAAAAATGTCAGGTGGAGCAACCAAATATATGAAAATATATTTATATGTTCCTGTTATTTTTTCTGTGTGAAATTATTGGCAAGTATCTCTCAAGTGTCTGTAGTGACTCAGACATTTTCATTTTGTGTGTTTCATTTCTTTTATTTGTGAATAAGATAAATAATTTGATGTTAAAATAACATTTCACATTATTACATTGGTTGTTCCACCTGACATGGAAATTGTTCCAGTCACCAATGAAGTGAAAAAACCTTTTTTATCAGTATTTCAGAGAAATCTACAAACTTTTCCACTTGGTCACAAATGTCATTTGGGCTCCTCTGGCTGATGCAGTTTCCTGTTTCCTGTTTTATTCTCTTCACTTTAAAATAAAAGTCTAATGTTACGGTTGCACCACCCTGACATTTGACAAGGTGAAAATTACGGGACAAAAGTTTTTGACATTTCTCAACAGCTTTAAAAATCTTTTAATTTGCAAAGAATGTTTTATTTAAAAAGGTTCAAGCTTAAAATAATGCCACTGTATTTTTAATTTCCGTTCACAATAACTGACATTCAATTTTTAGAGTTTAATTACTGTGGATACTTGTCAGGACGGTTGCACCACCTGACATTTTGGGGGTTTGAGGAACCAAAACACAAAAAAACATGTTATATTTTAATAGTTTAAAGATGTGTTCAAATAACACAGGTTTCATAGAATAAAGAAATACATGCGATGAAATACTCAATTCATGATGGAAGGANACAATAACTGACATTCAATTTTTAGAGTTTAATTACTGTGGATACTTGTCAGGACGGTTGCACCACCTGACATTTTGGGGGTTTGAGGAACCAAAACACAAAAAAACATGTTATATTTTAATAGTTTAAAGATGTGTTCAAATAACACAGGTTTCATAGAATAAAGAAATACATGTGATGAAATACTCAATTCATGATGGAAGGAAATATTACACTCAGACACAAAAAGGGGACGTCACCTCATTGACCCATATACTGAGTCATAAAATTGGGAGTAAAACCTGATAAACTTATGAGAAGATCCTAAACTGAAAAGAATAAGGTGGAGATTAAATAAGAAAGTTATGAGAATGAGGTTGTCAATTTACAAGATTAAACATGGGATAACTACCTGTACGCTAATTATGCTTGATATGGGCGAACTAAACTACACACCAGCAAACTTGACTTTATTATTTGCAAAGATCTACTGGAAACTGAAACATGAATTAAGACATTTGTCTTAACTGAGATGTTTATTAACCGTGTAAACAAAATTCATGAAAAAAACACTGCTTTTCCTTTCAACTGATGAACTTTATACCTAATTCCAGACCCATCGGTCCATGTAAAAACATAAAACTTACAAAAACGATCACAACTCAGATGGACATGAGTTAAAACACAAAAAGACATTTGTACTAATGTTTCCAGGAACAGGATGAAAACCTTGTGTTGCTCATTGTGAGTTGAGAAAGTGGTATTGTTATTTCATTTTCTGAACCAATTAATTGACCCATGAGTTGGCACATAAAATTTGAGAGCACAGAGGGAAATGTTGACACAAAGGTGTGTGTCTTGGCAGTTTCAGAAACATTCTAAATGCCTCATTATAAGTGACCCGTGACTCTTCCTTTGCTTTACTGAAGTTGCTCCACAGATCATCAGGGTAAAGTGGGGAACAGCTGGATCTACTGCGACAACAAAGTAAAATTTATGTACAGCTGGTAACAGAGAAGCTTCATCAAACAAACTCCACCTCATGAGTTCAGATCATGACTTTAGAATGAAAACTGAACACTGTTTTGTTAAAAGAGGACCTAATATGAAAGTGAACAACTGTGTGGTTTTTTTTCTTAGGCATGGACGGCAGCGTGTTTTTTCAGATGTGAGGGCTGGACGAATCTTTTCCCGCACTGTGAACATCCGTACGGTTTCTCTCCCGAGTGGACGTAGGAGTGAAGCCTCAGGTTCTGCTGCATCGCAAAACTCTTCCCACAAACGGGGCAGCGAAAGGGTTTCTCCCCCGAGTGACAGAGCAAGTGTCGCTTTAAGTGACGATTCTGGACGAATCTTTTCCCGCAAAGCGAGCAGACGAAAGGTTTCTCTCCCGTATGAGAACTCATGTGCCGCTTTAAATTCCTCTTGGCGTTGAATCCTCTCTCACAAACTGGACAAGAGAACGGTTTGTCTCCTGGTTTGATTTCGTTTAGTTTCTGTGGTTTTTCTTTCTGGTCTGAGCTTGAAGCAAATTCAGAGGAACTTTCTAGATTGTTGCTCTTCACATCGTTAGCAGCTGTGTCTATTTTTACTCTAGACTCATGTTGGATGTTTATTGCGTGAGTTTCTTGGTTTCTAAACAAAGTTGACTTCTTATTGAAACTTTTCCCACAAACTGAGGAGCTGAAGGTTTTTGTTTCAGTGTGAACCCTCATGTGCCTCACGAGTGCATCTTTTCTTGAAAGTTCTTTCTGACAAATCAAACAACTGAAGGTTTTCTTCTTGTTCTGGATCTTTCCAGCCTCGTGCTCTGGTTCAAAAAAAGTAAGAGCTGTTTCTTCAGTTTCCATGTCCGTGCGGTGGTTGAGAAGTGAGTGAGGTGGAGCGAACTCCTCCAGATAATAACTGCTGTCATCAGTCTCAGACTGAGAGTCCAACATGTCTTCAGGCTGTTTGTCATGAAGCTGTGAGGACTCAGCAGCTTCTTCTTCTTCTTCTTCTTGGTTCTTTGCAGGAACAGGAGTCAAAATGAACTCAGAGTCCTCCTCCTCCTCCTCCTCCTCCTCCTCCTGGTTGTCTCCATGAAGCTGCTCCTCTGTCTCCTGATGGCTCCATGTTTCTTCCTCCTCTTTGATGTGAGCTGGTTCTGGTGGATCCTCCCGGTCCAGACTGAGCCCCCCCCTCTCCTGCTGCTCCCCACCAACACTTTCTGCTCCCACCAACACCTGCTGGATGTCTGTGGACAAGAGAAATAAAATCAAACTTGTACATGGGTCAATGACAAAAAGAGGGTCTAAAAGGTATTTTTAAAAAGTTCTTTGAAAATGGATAAAAACATATTTCAGGGCACTTAAGCATTTGTTTTGGTTTCCAGGAGGGCACTTTAGCATTTTTTAAGTCTCCTGAAAGATCATTTTAAAGTATTTTTCAAGGCCACTTAAATGCACATTTTGTCATGAAAGATCCATTTTTGCCGACATTTTTTTTTCACAATTGCCCCTCCTCTGTGAACTGACACAACATAATGAGTTAGTTCTTCTTCAACTTTTTTATATATTTCATATTGTGCTGGTACTTTTGCCAAAGAACAAAACTTGGATCACTCTGTTTTTAAATTCTGTGTGAAAACATGAAAAGGTGTCAGACCTGTGTTGTGTTGTGTGACAACGAGTCCAAACAACAAAGGTCTTAGAAGAAGAACACAGTACACAACAAAGGTCACAACACACACAAAGAGGAGAAATCTACCTGTCTCGACGAGGAGCATGAGACGATAGCAAGAAAGTTTGTCGAGTTTGATCTCTGCAGCAGCTAAACTCAGACTCTGGTTGATCAACATCCTCAACTTTTCTCTCTCAAAACACATTTTTAAAAACGGTTAAATCCACAATCCAGGCAGAAACAGCTCGATTCGATTCTGTCTTTCACGGAACCAAAATTCATCAAAGCATCTGCAAATCCACGACTGGAAGTGACGTCACTATGTTTTCTTTCCGGGGTCGGCGCATGCGCACTGACGCCACCTACTGATGTGGAGTCAAAAAAAAAAAATTACAACCAGACCAATTCTGCCACTGCACCTTTATTTTCTCTGTTTTCTGTAAAGCCTCAAAGATTTTGGGCCAAAATAAAAAGTTGGTTGATGCTTATAATTAAAGCTTTTCCATCCCTGACATTCTTTAATCATTTAATTCTTATTATTTTACTACACTATGCAAAGTTTTTGTAGAACTACCTCATATTACTGCACTATTATCATATTCTTTCAACCTGCAAATATTAGTCTTGTCTATTTTGTATTCTTTTTGTTTTGTTAGCAATATCTTGTATGTAAATGAATATATATATATTTTCTCCTTTACACCCTTACTATTACCTTGTACAAGAGAGCACAGTTTATCAAAACAAGTTCCTTGTATGTTCAAGCAAACCTGGCCATTAAAGTTGATTCTAGATTATATACACCCTGAAATTTCCGACATGGTAAATGTTATTTTATTCTTGTGCAAACATCAAATTTATCGTAGTGAGTGGAGAAAAAGCAAACCCTTCTTTGACTGGTTCATACATGAAATTAAACTTCAAACAGAAGAAGAGTGTTTTAAATAAACATATTGGTCATGACGCAAAATAATAATAATAGTAATAATAATTAAAACAACTAAGAAACTAGAATAAGAAACCCACCTCCTGTGATGGTCAGAAAAATATAAAATACATCCACTTAAAAAATAAAATAAAAATCATTCTCCTCATCTTCCTTTAAATATTTTAATAATTTCCATATCATTTCATTCACTTTTTTATTGAGTTTGGACAATGCACATCAACAAACATATATGCATCGATTATCAGTGTAAATACTGAGAACAGATGTTATATTTTATTTTTAGGTATTTACAAAACTCAGACAGTGAGACTTAAAAACCCCAAGGCTAAAAAATATAAAAACGTTAAACAATTACTGAGCAAAACGCAAGCAGATAATATCAAAACTGCAACAACAGCTTAAAGATAAATGAACAAAAGCTCCACAAACAGGCATCAGATAAAGAAACTGTATTTATGGGTAAATGTCTGTTTCAATTTTTACAACCGAGGTTTAGGGCCACGCTCAAAAAAAAAAAAAAAAAAAAAAGAGTAAACTGGCAAGAATATTCTCAGAATCTTACGGGAAGAAATTCATGAAGTTTGGAGGATAAAGTTGCAGAGTTACAAGAATAAAATCATATACTTATGACAATAAAGCTATAAATTTACGAGAAAAAAGTTGTAAACTTAGGAGAATAGATTTGTGAACAGTCGTTATAGAGTCATAAATGTGCGAAAAAATACTTTGTTTTCTTTTATATTTAAAAAAAAAAAAAAGCATGGCCCTAATCCTCCAAAGTAAAGTTAAAACAATTCTGGGAGTTTAAATAATTTTTTTAATTTGAGTAAGTTGTAATCATTTACATGTAAATCTGTATTTGTTGTTACAAAATTTTACAAAACCCCCCCAAAATGCCTATTAAAAAGAGGAAAAAAAAACATTAAAGCAGGTTTGAGGCACTTCGATTCACCAACAAACTGATCCTTCTGCAGCCTCAAAATTATTTTTGTTGAGAAGATGTAAAAGATTTTCCTAGATCACAGGCCCAGTGAGAAAAACAGACACTGAAGGAAACATCTCCGTTTGTGTTTGTGCTTTTATTTACTCCTGCTGCTCTCAGGATCACAAGTGTGTTTCCTCAGAGCATCAGCCCGAGCAAAACTTCTGTCACAGACGTTGCAGGCGTACGGTTTCTCTCCCGTGTGGACGGCGGCGTGGTCCTTCAGATGAGAAGGTTTCAGGAACCTTTTCCCGCACTGTGGACAGATGTGAGGTTTCTCTCTGGAGTGACAGAACATGTGTTCTCTTAAATATCGCTGATACAGAAACTTCTTATCGCAAACGTCGCAGCTGTACTGTTTCTCTCCCGTGTGGACGGCGGCGTGCTCCTTCAGGCGTGACTTTTTGAGAAACCGTTTCCCGCACAGGTGACAGCAGAAAGGTTTCTCTCCGGAATGACTCATCATGTGCTCGCTCAGGTAGCGCTTGAAAACAAATTTCCTATCACAAACGGTGCAGCTGAACGGTTTCTCTCCCGTGTGGACGGCGAGATGTTCCTTCAGTTGTGACGGCTTGAGAAATTTTCTCCCGCACTCGGTGCAGCAGTGAGGTTTCACTCCTGAGTGTAAAATCATGTGCTGTTTTAAATAACGCTTCTGGAAGAATATTTTCCCGCACTCTAAACAGATGTGAGATTCTTTACTTAAATGACAACTGATGTGTTGGTTTAAGTTTCCTCTGGTGTTGAATCCTTTATCACAAACTGGACAAATGAAGCGTTTTTCTCCTTTTTGTGGTTCTAGTTTCTGCCCTGAGCTTGACGCAGAGGAACTTTCCAGATTGTTTCCAGTGTTGCTCTTTACATCACTGGCTATTTTGAGATTTGACTCATGTTGGATTTTTTCTGAGTGAGTTTTTAAGTGTCTAAGCAAGTTTGACTTCCGTGTGAAACTTTTACTACAAACAGAGCAAACGAAAGTTTCTTCGTGATTCTGAATCTGCTCTGAGGTTGAAGCACTTTCAGAAAAAGTAGTTTCCATGTCCGTGCGGTGGTTGAGAGGAGAGTGAGGTGGAGCGAACTCCTCCAGATAATAACTGCTGTCATCAGTCTCAGACTGAGAGTCCAACATGTCTTCAGGCTGTTTGTCATGAAGCTGTGAGGACTCAGCTTCTTCTTCTTCTTCTTGGTTCTTTGCAGGAACAGGAGTCAAAGTGAACTCCTCCTCCTCCTCCTCCTCCTCCTCCTCCTCCTCCTCGACCAACAGAGGTACTTCGACGAGGAGACAGAGGACTACCGAGGTACAAAGAAGGAGGAGAAACTACACTCGACCAAGACCACCTAGGAGGACCAGGTCTGACTCGGGGGGGGAGAGGACGACGAGGGGTGGTTGTGAAAGACGAGGGTGGTTGTGGACGACCTTGTCTGTGGACAAGAGAAATAAAGTCAAACTTGTACATGGGTCAATGACAAAAAGAGGGTCTAAAACGTATTTTTAAAAAGTTCTTTGAAAATGGATAAAAACATATTTCTGAGAGAAGAATTATGTTTTCTAACAGATTTCAGTAGCTGACACTTTAAAATAAAAGTCTAATGTTACGGTTGCACCACCCTGACATTTGACAAGGTGAAAATTACGGGACAAAAGTTTTTTACATTTCTCAACAGCTTTAAAATTCTTTTTATTTGCAAAGAATGTTTTATTTAAAAAGGTTCAAGCATAAAATAATGCCACTGTATTTTTAATTTCCATTTCCAATAACTGACATTCAATTTTTAGAGTTTAATTACTGTGGATACTTGTCAGGACGGTTGCACCACCTGACATTTTGGGGGTTTGAGGAACCAAAACACAAAAAAACATGTTATATTTTAATAGTTTAAAGATGTGTTCAAATAACACAGGTTTCATAGAATAAAGAAATACATGTGATGAAATACTCAATTCATGATGGAAGGAAATATTGCACTCAGACACAAAAAAGGGACATCATGTCATTGACCCATATGCTAATGTGCCATTAGCTCCTTTTTAGTCTGTAGGTAATGTTTCACCCTTTAGCTCCTATTCTAGTCTTTAACTCACTTTTTAGCCTTTAGCTCCTGTTTTGGTCTTATGTTCCAGTTTGTAGCAGCTGTTTTAGCCTTTAACTCATGTTTTAGACTTTGGATTTTGTTTAAGGCTCTAACTTGTGCTTTAGACCTCAGCTTCTTTTTTAGTCTTGGCTCTTGTTTTGACTTTTAGCCTTTAGCCTGTGCTCTATCACTCTCCCGTTTATCTTTCTTCTTCTCTTCTTCTCTTTTCCTATCAAACGGTTCAGCTTCTGTTTCCACTATTCTACTAAATAAATCACAGAAATCTTTTCCAGCAGATAGAAATACAGAAAAACTCTCTGATTAACTTCATCAGATGGTTTGTTGTTGTTGTCACAGTTTGTTGTGTACTCAAGGAAATAAACAAACCAACATGAAATCATCTCAAACCTGTTCTGTATAAACGGACTTGAGGGTTGTAAACAGCTTCCAGGTGTTTCCACTGTTGTTTCCAGTGTTGTGTGTGTTGCTCAGGTTTGTTGTTTCCAGAATCTTCTTCTTGTGTCATGTGTTGTTTCCAGTGTTGTGTGTGTTTCTCCTCTTTAGATGGACAGAGCTGCTCCTCGTACTCTGCTATCGTTCTTTCAAACAGCTCAAAGATCTCTGCAGCAGCTAAACTCAGACTCTGGTTGATCAACATCCTCAACTTTTCTCTCTCCAAACACATTTTTACAAACTGTTAAATCCACAATCCAGACAGAAACAGCTCGATATAATCAGTTGGTTTTTTTTTTTTACTCCGAGGCGAAGTTAGCAACTCCACACGGNATATTTATATGTTCCTGTTATTTTTTCTGTGTGAAATTATTGGCAAGTATCTCTCAAGTGTCTGTAGTGACTCATACATTTTCATTTTGTGTGTTTCATTTCTTTTCTTTGTGAATAAGATAAATAATTTGATGTTAAAATAACATTTCACATTATTACATTGGTTGTACCACCTGACATGGAAATTGTTCCAGTCACCAATGAAGTGAAAAAACCTTTTTTATCAGTATTTCAGAGAAATCTACAAACTTTTCCACTTGGTCACAAATGTCATTTGGGCTCCTCTGGCTGATGCAGTTTCCTGTTTCCTGTTTTATTCTCTTCACTTTAAAATAAAAGTCTAATGTTACGGTTGCACCACCCTGACATTTGACAAGGTGAAAATTACGGGACAAAAGTTTTTGACATTTCTCAACAGCTTTAAAATTCTTTTTATTTGCAAAGAATGTTTTATTTAAAAAGGTTGAAGCATAAAATAATGCCACTGTATTTTTAATTTCCATTTACAATAACTGACATTCAATTTTTAGAGTTTAATTACTGTGGATACTTGTCAGGACGGTTGCACCACCTGACAGTTTGACTTCCAATTTAGAGAATCAGAAAGTGAATCGGGATCTTCTTGTTCATCTTGAGCTTTCTCTAAACTCTTGATTTCCCTAAAAGATTTCCCATTGTGTCATAGTGGAATTAAAAAGTCTGAGCATCAAATACTACAGAGTTGTTTCTTTGTACTTCAGTGTTTGTTGCTTTTCTCTGGAACTAAACACTTTCAGAAGATCAAGAAAGAAATCATCTCTCCAGTTTAACTTCAACAACATTTGTTTAATTTAAACTTTGCTTCTACAAACGTACAAAGAGAAAGTGCAACATTCACAACCACGAGTCCAAACAACAGAAATGAGGATATAAAAACACTTCACACAGTTTTAAGAATGAAAAAGACACATTGTGATATGTCTCGGACATTTAAAGGAATCAGAGGCTCATGAACGTCACTCAACAAACTCCACTGAGAGTTTAGACATAAATCTTTAAAGTGAACAGTGAAAGCATCAACATCTTGTGTGTTTTTTTAGTGAAAGTTAAAAATCTTCGTGTCAGCTGATCGTTTTCTCTGCAGCGTGAACAGTCACGTGTTCCTTTAGCTGTGCAGGTTTGAGAAAACGTTGTCCGCACTCGGAGCAGCTGAGGTGTTTCCTTCCTGAGTGACTGAGCATGTGCTGTCTTAAAGGACGCTTCTGAATAAATCTTTTCCCACAAACGGTGCAGCCGAAGCGTCTCTCTCCCGTGTGGATGGCCATGTGCTCCTTCAGCTGCGACGGTTTGAAGAATCTTTTCCCGCACAGAGAGCAGCTGTGAGGTTTGATCCCTGAGTGTAAAACCATGTGCTGCTTTAAATAACGTTTCTGAACAAAGATTTTCCCGCAGATTAAGCAGATGTAGGATTTTTCGCTGGAGTGACAGTCCATGTGCTGGTTTAAATTCCCCTTGGTGTGAAATCTTCTCCCACAAACAGTGCAGCAGAACGGTTTGTCTTTCTTCTGCGTTTCTTTCTGTGTCTGTGCTTCTTCTTTCTGCTCTGAGCTCGAAGCACATTCAGAGGAACTTTCTAGATTGTTCCCAGTGTCAAACCTTAAATCACTGCTGGATGTTTCTATATTTATCAGGGGGTTAAATCCTGACACGTGTTGGATGTTTCCTGTGTGAGTTTTTTGGTGTCTGATTAAATTCGACTTCCTGCCGAAACTTCGACCACAAACGAAGCAAACGAAGATTCCTTCATGGTTCTGGATGTTTCCGCTGCAGCGGTGGTTGAGAGGAGAGTGAGGTGGAGCGAACTCCTCCAGATAATAACTGCTGTCATCAGTCTCAGACTGAGAGTCCAACATGTCTTCAGGCTGTTTGTCATGAAGCTGTGAGGACTCAGCAGCTTCTTCTTCTTCTTCGTCTTCTTGGTTCTTTGCAGGAACAGGAGTCAAAGTGAACTCAGAGTCCTCCTCCTCCTCCTCCTCCTCCTCCTCCTGGTTGTCTCCATGAAGCTGCTCCTCTGTCTCCTGATGGCTCCATGTTTCTTCCTCCTCTTTGATGTGAGCTGGTTCTGGTGGATCCTCCTGGTCCAGACTGAGCCCCCCCCTCTCCTGCTGCTCCCCACCAACACTTTCTGCTCCCACCAACACCTGCTGGATGTCTGTGGACAAGAGAAATAAAGTCAAACTTGTATTTGGATCCTTAAATTTCATACAGTGAAAATATTCTGAATTTCCTGAAAAGTTTTTGGCCCATTGAAATGAATGGAGAATGAATGAACAAAGCCATTAAACATTTTCTGCTCCCACCAACACCTGCTGGATGTCTGTGGACAAGAACAACAAACATGTTCAAGGAAAATCTCTGACACAGAGAGAGAAACTGTTCATATTTTACTCTGAGTGTTTGCAGATCAGCGGTTCATGGACGATTATTTCTACCAGTCAAGAAAATAATAAAGAAAAATTGGTTTTGTTGAGATTTTTCTGCCCAGATTAAAGTTACATTTTCAGATGAAAAATCAAAAATTCACTTTTACTTTTAACCTTTTCTTTTTTGTCTCAAAATTTCAACTATTTACCTCAAGTGCTGACCATACTACCTTAAACTTTTGCATTCAAACTCAAAAATGTGACTTTATTATCTTAAAATCTGGCTTCCCCCAAATTTTTGACTTTAGGTTTCTCAAAGTTTGGACTTAATTCAAAATTCCGACATTTTATCTGAAAAGTTAAACTTTTTAGTTTAAAATTTCGTCCTTTAATGTCAAAATTTTGACCTAAGTGACTCAAAGTTTTTACTGATTCATTTCAAAATTTAACTTCTCAACAAAATATCTCACAAATATAACATTTTTTCATCGCAAAGTTTAATATTTACCCAATTTTTTTTAATTTATCTAAAAACTGTGATTTTTCATCCCAAATTCTTGACTTTATTTTCTCGAAAAAAAAATATTTTTTTCCCCCCCAAACTCTGTTTTTTTTTAAATTTAATTTTTTGGTAAAGATACAGATACATCTTGTAAAAATAGGCATTATATAAAATCGATACACATAGTGTTAAATACATAAATAAATGATAGTCAAAATACCAAATAAAACAAAACAAAAGCAGTAATAGTAGTAATAATAATGATAATTAATAGTTATAATAACAATAGCAGCAAGAATAATAGAAATAACAATAGATTTATATTAATAACAGTAATGATAATAATAATAATAGTAGTAGTAATAATAGTAATATTAATAAAAATAATAGTGCCAGTAATATCGGAATAGGAAAAAAAAGTAAAAGAATATATCTGCCAAATTTACCATTAAAAAAGGTTAAGAGTAATAGAACATTATCTCAATTTTTTTATCCCTATATCTAAGGCTACATCCATCAGCCTTGCAGACATCCTGTCAGTGGGAACAAAAGTTCATGTCTCATTCCTGCAAGTGAGGATTTCATATAAATATTGATTTGAAGACAGTTGGTCACTAAACAAAGATGTTATTGAAGATAAAAAAAGGTTAAAAAATGACTTATTGATAATCAAATATTTAATAAAAAATAAATAAAAGCACAAAATGCACAAAAGTTTGTGTGTCACATTCCTCAGACTGAGTTTAAGGTATAAAAATTAATGAAATACTGATTTTCCTTTATGACACCAAAATTTATTGATGGTCCCCTGACGTAGGTCAACATTAGAGGATGGCTAAAGTCTTAAAAAAAAAAAAAATCTGCTTTCATCTCAGGCAGGCCGACGTGAAATAAAATAAAACAAATTTCAGGAAAAAACTAAATAATAATGGTGTGTTTTAAAGTTTTTCTGTAACATCAGAGTCCAGTCTCCTCTCTAACTGATCCCAGCTCAACAGCGCCACCCTCCTCCACTACTGCAACAATGTAGTGGTCAGAAGAGGTACTGCAACAATAAACAAACGTTAAAAGATAAAATCGGACATCAGCAGAGGAAAATGAATCAGCTCAAACCTGTTTTGTGTAAACGGACTTCAGTGGAGAAAACAGCGTCTAGAAGTGTCTGTTGTTTGTGGTTTTCTTGTTTAGATAAACGGATCTGCTCCTCGTACTCTGCTATCGTTCTTTCAAACAGCTCAAAGATCTCTGCAGCAGCTAAACTCAGACTCTGGTTGATCAACATCCTCACACTTTCCACTTTAGACATTTTTTTTTACAAACGATTAATTCCACACTTAAGGCAGAAACAGCTCGATTACATCGGTAAAATCACTGAGGGCGTTTTGTTTGACGCCGAGCTCATTAACATATTCACACGGAAGTGACGTCATCCAGCATCCCGTTCTTTTCTTTTATTATTTTTTTTATTTTTTAAGAATTTTTATTGAGTAAAAATGTCTTGCAAATAAATTACAGAATCATTTTCTGCCATCGTAGAAAAAAAATGAAACCACAAAAAACACTGAAAACTTAAAAAAAAAAAAAAAAAAAAAATTCCTTCTTTATTGAACATTGTTACACTTGTACAAACAAAAGTAAAAGTTACACATCAGTAAAAGTGCAAAAATAAATAAATGAATAATAAAAAAAAGACAAGGGCGTATCATTTCTTTTAATTTCTAATACATTCAGAAAGTTTCTTCAAAATTTCACAAATTCTTTGAGCTGTTTTTCCTTTTACTAATTTTTAAGATATGTGATTGAAATTAAAATAATTCAGAAAGAAGGTAAAATTTGGGGAAAAAATAAAACATAACTTCCTGTACAGACCAAGTTTCGTTTTTATACTTATTAGGGCTAACTGATCCAAAATAGCAAGGAGGAATAAAATGCACACCAGACAAATGTTCAGGTCTTTAGGGGTTTAAGACTCTGTCATTTTATTCACATTATTAAAAATGTTGTAGTGTTGATTTTTGTCATGGCAGCTGTTTCTCTTGACAATTTTGCACTTTACTGTTCTGTAACTTTTATATTTGTATATGTGCAACAAGACTCAGTTAATATAATAATATGTAATTATATATAATAAAATATTATTATTATTATTATTATTATTATTATTATTATTATTATTATTATCAACAACAATAATAATAATAAGATTATTACATGTCTCTGTTCAGGGTCAGATCTTCCACACGATGGCGATATTGCATCAAACACCACCGAAGAAGAATGTTGCAGAGGTGAAACCAACTGTTTCCGCTCAGCTGACTCGTCACAGCTCGTGTTTACAAAAATAAACCCGTTTTTCTTCTTTAATGCGGACTCGGTGCTGAGAATAACAGGATAAACTCAGAGTTTGTGGATTAAATTTTCTTCTGTCTGAGGATTTGAACCAAGTTTATCTGTTTCTGGATCAAACATCAGCTCGGACAGGGAAATAAAAAAAAAACATCTGACAGTTTCTGACGGAGAGTTTTACTTAATTCAGCCAGAAATAAAAATGAGTTTAGAGAGAGAAAAGTTGAGGATGTTGATCAACCAGAGTCTGAGTTTAGCTGCTGCAGAGATCTTTGAGCTGTTTGAAAGAACGATAGCAGAGTACGAGGAGCAGCTCTGTCCATCTAAAGAGGAGAAACACACACAACACTGGAAACAACACATGACACAAGAAGAAGATTCTGGAAACAACAAACCTGAGCAACACACACAACACAACACAGGTCTGACACCTTTTAATGTTTTCACACTGAATTTAAAAACAGAGTGATCCAAGTTTTGTTCTTTGGCACAATATAGAATATAAAAAAGTTTAAGAAGAACTAACTCATTATGTTGTGTCAGTTCACAGGGGAGGGACAATTGTGAAAAAAACTTCTGAAAAAATGGATCTTTCATAACAAAATGTGCATTTAAGTGGCCTTGAAAAATACTTTAAAATGATCTTTCAGGAGACTTAAAAAATGCTAAAGTGCTCTCCTGGAAACCAAAACAAATGCTAAAGTGCTCTTGGATACCAAAACAAATGCTAAAGTGTCATCCTGGAAACCAAAACAAATGCTAAAGTGTCATCCTGGAAACCAAAACAAATGCTAAAGTGCTCTCCTGGAAACCAAAACAAATGCCAAAGTGTCCTCCTGGAAACCAAAACAAATGCTGAAGTGTTCTTGGATACCAAAACGAATGCCAAAGTTTCCTCCTGGATTCCAAAACAAATACTAAAGTGTTCTCTTGGTAGCTCAACCAATGCTAAATTTCCCTCCTGGAAACCAAAACAAATGCTGAAGTGTTCTTCGAAACCAAATCAAATGCTAAAGTGTTCTTGGAAACCAAAACAAATGCTTAAGTGTTCTTGGAAACCAAAACATGCTAAAGTGTTCTTGGAAACCAAAACAAATGCTGAAGTGTTCTTCGAAACCAAAACAAATGCTAAAATGTTCTTGGAAACCAAAACAAATGCTAAAGTTTCCTCCTGGGAGCCAAAACATGCACTTGATCATCCTTATTACAGCCAAACTTGCATTGAAACCTCATGTTTTAACAAATTTAAGATATTTTTTTCTACAAGTGTTTTATAATGTTTTTCTGTAACTTCTGTTTTACTTTGTAGAGTCTGAACAATCTTTGGTGAAGACGGAGTTTCCTGTTTCCTTTCAGCGGCAGGAGAGAAACCTGAGTCTGGACCAGGAGGATCCACCAGAACCGGCTCACATTAAAGAGGAGCAGGAGGATCCACCAGAACCGGCTCACATT
Organism: Thalassoma bifasciatum; assembly: GCA_008086565.1. Lineage (NCBI taxonomy): Eukaryota > Metazoa > Chordata > Actinopteri > Labriformes > Labridae > Thalassoma > Thalassoma bifasciatum. The sequence continues at coordinate 13,161 of RPOG01002199.1, read as the reverse complement.
AAAGAGGAGCAGGAGGAGGAGCAGCTTTATAAACAGGAGGAGGAGGAGGAGGAGGTGACCAAGTTCACTGTGAAGAGTGAAGAAGAAGAAGCTCAGACCTCAGACATTCAAATTCAGACTGATTCGATGAAGGTGGAGGATGAAGGAGACTGTGGAGAATCGGGACCGGACCAAAACTTCAATTTAGAGAGTTTTTCACAGACGACGGCTCCTGCAGAGACACCACACTCCTGTGAGACTGTGACTGATGAGAGTTTTCACCGCAGCGAGGAAACGACTCAGCCTCCGTCAGATTCAAACTCTGAGAAGAACAGAAATGTCACCGATCAGAACCAGGAGAATATCAGCTCCTCTAAGTGCGCTACAAACTTAGACCAAAAACGGCAGAAGCGCAGAAGAGACAAGAAAGAAGAGAAACCGTACAGCTGCTCTGTCTGCGGGAACAGGTACCACATCAAAACCTCCTTAACCACTCACATGAAACTGCACTCTGAGGGAAAACGCTTCAGCTGCTCCTACTGTAAGAAGCGGTTTTTGGCTAGAGCAGAGATGGTGACGCACATGAGGGTCCACACAGGAGAGAAACCCTTCGGCTGCTCCGTGTGCGGCATCAGGTTCGCGCAGAGCTCGAACTTGACCTCACACTTGAGGGTCCACACCGGAGAGAAACCTTTCCGCTGCTCGGTCTGCGAGTCGAGCTTCAGTCTGAGGAACAACTTGCTCCTGCACATGAGGATCCACACCGGGGAGAAACCGTTCAGCTGCAGCGTGTGCGGGAAAACCTTCGCTCTGCACGGGAACTTGAGGAGGCACCTGAACGTCCACACGGGAGAGAAACAGTACAGCTGCTCCATCTGTGGTCAGAGTTTTACTCAACATGGTACTTTAAAGAGACACATGAGTGTCCACACGGGAGAGAAACCGTTCAGCTGCAGCGTCTGCAATAAAAGGTTTGCTAGGCAAGAGTACGTGAAGAAACACAAGTGTGTGAACTGAAAACCAACTGTAGGTGTTCAGACTTAACCACCGTATCAACTAAAGAGGTATTATCATGTTTACATCAAATCTGTTTTAAATGTCTGTACCTTGTCTCATCATTCACCGAATATCAGGTCATTGAAGTGACATATTTTACAATCATTTTTTTTGCCACAGCCTAAGACTTTGCATTTACATTATGATCGCAGAGTATAAAATATAAATGTAACACAATTGCCCTCATAACTTAATGTACTGTATTTTATCTATCTATTATGATTATGCTATGATTTCAACCACCTTTGTTATTTTCATGATGATTTATCCTTTAACATTAAGGGGATTTTCCTCAGTGTGACTGGGTGTGGTTTCTTTTTTTATAAATCAGTGCTGTAAATGTTAAAAAATGCATTGTTAAGAAATCATAAACAAGGTTTGAGAATAAAACAATTTTCAAAATATATTTCCTTCCATCATGAATTGAGTATTTCATCACATGTATTTCTTTATAGATACTTTGGACACAATAAACTTGTGTAGAAATTTGATAATTTTATATTGTACAAAAAAACACAAAACCAAGGAGTTTGGGGGTTTTACAGTCCACCACGTTGGCAGGACTGTTCATAGGTGTCTTTAATTTGAGATTTTTAACTTACTCAGTTATTGTAAATGGAAATTAAAAATACAGTGGCATTATTTTATGCTTCAACCTTTTTAAATAAAACATTCTTTGCAAATAAAAAGAATTTTAAAGCTGTTGAGAAATGTCAAAAACTTTTGTCCCGTAATTTTCACCTTGTCAAATGTCAGGGTGGTGCAACCGTAACATTAGACTTTTATTTTAAAGTGAAGAGAATAAAACAGGAAACAGGAAACTGCATCAGCCAGAGGAGCCCAAATGACATTTGTGACCAAGTGGAAAAGTTTGTAGATTTCTCTGAAATACTGATAAAAAAGGTTTTTTCACTTCATTGGTGACTGGAACAATTTCCATGTCAGGTGGNTATTTTTAAAAAGTTCTTTGAAAATGGATAAAAACATATTTCTGAGAGAAGAATTATGTTTTCTAACAGATTTCAGTAGTTGACCAACATTTCAAAGTTTTTAGGTTCATTATTTTTTAGTATTTTTAATTTGAGCACCCAAAAATGTCAGGTGGTGCAACCAAATATATGAAAATATATTTATATGTTCCTGTTATTTTTTCTGTGTGAAATTATTGGCAAGTATCTCTCAAGTGTCTGTAGTGACTCATACATTTTCATTTTGTGTGTTTCATTTCTTTTATTTGTGAATAAGATAAATAATTTGATGTTAAAATAACATTTCACATTATTACATTGGTTGTTCCACCTGACCTGGAAATTGTTCCAGTCACCAATGAAGTGAAAAAACCTTTTTTATCAGTATTTCAGAGAAATCTACAAACTTTTCCACTTGGTCACAAATGTCATTTGGGCTCCTCTGGCTGATGCAGTTTCCTGTTTCCTGTTTTATTCTCTTCACTTTAAAATAAAAGTCTAATGTTACGGTTGCACCACCCTGACATTTGACAAGGTGAAAATTACGGGACAAAAGTTTTTGACATTTCTCAACAGCTTTAAAATTCTTTTTATTTGCAAAGAATGTTTTATTTAAAAAGGTTGAAGCATAAAATAATGCCACTGTATTTTTAATTTCCATTTACAATAACTGACATTCAATTTTTAGAGTTTAATTACTGTGGATACTTGTCAGGACGGTTGCACCACCTGACATTTTGGGGGTTTGAGGAACCAAAACACAAAAAAACATGTTATATTTTAATAGTTTAAAGATGTGTTCAAATAACACAGGTTTCATAGAATAAAGAAATACATGTGATGAAATACTCAATTCATGATGGAAGGAAATATTGCACTCAGACACAAAAAAGGGGACGTCACCTCATTGACCCATTTATCACAGCAAAAAAACTGGAATCTAATCAAGTGTCTGTGTCTTATGTTTAGTAAAAATAGTGTCATTTTATTCTTAATATGAGCAACATTCAACAGGCCAATGCAGATAAGTGTCTTATTTTGAGTTTTTAAAATAGGATAAGCCCTTTGTTCATCCCACAACAGGGGAAATTTACATTGTTACAGCAGCAAAGATCACAGAGAACAAACATTCAGAGAACAGCTGTACACAGTTTAGTAAAAAAAAAGAGAGAGAGAGAGAGAAAAGGTTAAAAAGTTAAAAATGTACAAAAAGAGCCGAATATCGATAAATACTGAAAGACAAAAATGAAGTCTGAATTGCTTGAAACAATTTTAACAAAATCTGCGAACTGAGTGGGAAAAAAGTTTCTTGTGTGACGACATTATTTGCAGTTCAAGAAACTTAATGAGCAGATTTTTTTTTTCTTGTTTCAAGTAATTCACATGTTAGACACAAACACTTGATTAGATTTCAGTTTTTTGCTGTGTGAAGTGAACGGACTACTTTTCTGTCTGATTGACAGTGAAAGATTTATAAAGACCCCAAAAATATCTTAACTCAAAAATGCAAAAAACTACAAATGTTGACTTATTCTTTTTCATGTTCAGCAACATAAAAATTCAAAATGATTCTTTTAAATTATTTTTTCTTATTTCTGCAGAGGCTCAGCAGCTGGTGGTGATTACAGAAGAAGTTTCCCTGGAGCAGCAGGAGAGGAGCAGCGATCAGGAGCAGGAGGACAAAGGAGGAGAACCTCACATCAAAGAGGAAGAGGAGGAAGAAGAAGAGCTTCAGGAACAAGAGGAGGAGGAGGAGGAGCTTCAGGAGGAGGAGGAAGCTGAAATTAGGGCGGTGACAGTCACTTCTCCTCCTGTAACCAACGATGAAGATGAGGAGGAGGAAGATGAGGAGTCCTCACAGCTTCATGAAGAAGAGCCTGAAGAAAACGGAGACTCTGAGGGTTTGAGAGCAGAAACTGATGAAGAGGACGCTGCAGAATCAGAACCAGAACCAGAAAGTGATTCACAGCCTGTTTCTGAGGAAGAGACGTCTCACTCCTCTGACTCCGACACCTGCGTTCGTAGCTCTGACGTCGGGAGGAGCAGTAAATCTAAAAAACAGCCGCTGCCTCCCCCTAAACGTGCCGGAAGCTCAGGACAAAAGAGTCGAGCTCAGAAAGGCGGAAGAGTCCAGAGAGAGGAGAAACCCTTCAACTGCTCCGTTTGTAACAAGAGTTTTGACACAAAGAAAATTCTGGCAGCTCACAAGGTTTGTCACACCAAAAACTTTCACAGGTGCACAGTTTGTCAAAAGATCTTCTTGGTGAGACTGGACCTGGAGAGACACATGAGGAGTCACACGGGAGAGAAACCCTACAGCTGCTCCGTCTGCAACAAACGCTTCACTCAGAAGTCCAACCTCTACAGACACCAGCAGATTCACACCAAAGAGAAACCCTACTGCTGCGCCCTCTGCGGGGCCAGTTTCCGTCAGAAGGCTCACTTGGATCGCCACGTGAGGACGCACACGGGGGAGAGACCGTTCAGCTGCTCCGTCTGCAAGAAAACCTTCTCGGAGCAAGGAACTCTGCAGCGACACTCGACCGTTCACACCAAACAGAAACAGTACACCTGCGACGTCTGCGACAGCAAATTCACGCGGTTGTTTAGTCTCGTTCGGCACAAATGTAGAAAAGATGGTTCGTCCTAAAGTGTTTGAGAACAAACCGCAGCTGAAACTGACGACGTCACATCAGAGTTTGATGAACAAACCCTGAAACTAAAGGACCCAGAGGTTTCAGAGCTGTAGTGAAAATAATGCCTTTAATAAAAGAGTTGTTTTTGATAAAAGAGGAAAATATAAAACCATCTTTACTTGTTGCTTTTGGAGGAAAAGTTCTTCTGTTGCTGTAAATTAAAGCTTTTCATCTTTGTTCAATAATATTTGGGGTTTTCAGGATGATCCAAATTCAGTATGAAATGTAGAAATAAAATCCAGTTGGCTCACAGAGATAATTATCTTTCTATTTGTTGCTTGACTTTATTAAAAGATATTCAGCGATTATTATTATTGTGACAAAATCTGTAAAAGTCTGTAAAAGGAAATGATCATTTTGAAAATCTTGTTTTATCTAAGTTTGATCTGAACATGTGGTTCCACCTGGAGCAAAACAAGACTTGGAAAATAAAAGTTTTCTGGCCTGTTTGAATTTTGACTTTGTATCACATTTAAATAAAGTTGTTCCTGTTTTCAGAAGATTTTGATCAATAAACTGAAATGTAATCACCTTTATTTACTTTTTTCTGTTTGTTCACACAGGAGAGATGAGGTTTCTGACCAAACGTAGTAAGATTTTCACCGGTTTATGTGTAAAAGTCAGTAAAAAGTTCAGTTTTTGTTGATTTAGGTCTGAAAACTGCTTTTAACTTTTTTTTTTTCTCTATCTCGTCAAGTTTTTGAACGATGAGATGTTTTCTTATAAAAAAATACTGAGGGAAAATGTGTCTGCCTCCTCCCTCAGTCCAGGGGGCGCTGTCTCTCTCTGAAGCCTCCACAGCTGCAGCTTTAGGAACAGACGAAGAAGAAACCTTAGCCAAACATGCTAACATGCTAACTCCTCACATTTTGATCCTTTTTAAAATAAATCAGAGAAAAACAGAAAAGGCACCAGAGCCTGTTCATGCAAAGGAAGGTTTTTAATCGGGTCTTGATGTCAGAAATGAGGATTTTTGTTTTTAAACTCTTTATTTTATCTCGGAACGTGACAGGAAGTTAGCTTAGCTTCTTAGCTTTGACAGAAACTGGTTTAACGATCATTTTAGGACGAACATGTTTTTAAAAACGTGATTTTACGCTGAAAACAAGTTTTATTCATGAGAGATTTTTAAAGGAGAAAGAAACAAAGAGCTGGAGACTTTTTCAGCAGGTTTGAGCTTTTTATTGTTTTATCTTTGAGATTTTTAAACCATCAAACAGCTTTAGAGAAACTGAGTTTTATAAAATCGAGTTCATCTGCACATTCATGTGGATTTCATTTACTTTAAGGTCTAAAAGCCTATTTTAAAATCACTGATTTAAAAGGTAACAAATCAATTATTGATGGTTTGTAAATCATTATGAAACTCATATTAATTTTTGCGGCATCTTTTCCTCCCCCGAACAAATCTGTCCAGTCCTGATTTCATGTTAATGTCTGTATCATATTTCTCAGTACCTTTTAATCTGTTGATGATTTTATGTTTGAATTTTCCTGTAAAGATGTTGCCGGAGCCCGAGGCAGGTTTTGAAATGTGCCGAGTAAATAAAAAAACAACAGATCTGTTTAGTTTGTTTACAAAATGAACTAAAGTGAATCCTGTCCTTGAGGAAATAACTTTCATTGTTACACTTTTACACATGAGGCAGCTGAATCCAACAGGTTTTGGTTTTAAGATCCTGGAAACATGTCACATCTGAACATTTCTTACATCTGATTCTTTTCATTTGTCTCCTCAGATTTTCAGCAGCTGCAGGTGAGTGAAATGGAGGTTTCACCTGAGCAGAAGGAGAAGAGTCAGAGTCTGGATCAAGAGGAGACACCGCACATTAAAGAGGAGGAGGAAGATCTGAGGATCAGTCAGAAAAGAGAGAAGATTCAGGAACAGGAGGAGGTCACACCTGCCCTCGTTAAGAGAGAAGAAGAAGAAGAAGAAGCTCAGTCCTCACATCGTCATGGAAACCAAACTGAGGAAAACACTTTTAAAACAGAAAGTAAGTTAAATCCGGAATGTCACTTTTCACAGGAACAAACTTCACGCTCTGAGTCTGACACTGACAACAGCTGTGACTGGGAGGAGAGCGATGAGCCCCCCCCAGGTTTGAACCTTCAACAGAACAAAGATGAACCAGTAAACGATGAAGAAACGAAACTACAGTGCTGCTCTGACGACGCCACACTAAAGGAACATACACTAAAACACAAAGACACACATTTAAAAGAGAAACCGTTCACCTGCGCAGTCTGTAAAAAGTGTTTCTCCAGGAGAGGAGAGCTGGTGATTCACACACGGACCCACACTGGAGAGAAACCCTTCAGCTGCCCCGTCTGTGGGAGAAGCTTCGCTCAGAAGTCGCATTTAGATTCACACCAGCAGGTTCACACAGGAGAGAAACTCTTCAGCTGCTCCGTTTGTGAAACACGCTTCCTGCGCAAAACCGACTTGGACATTCACATGAGAGTTCACACAGGCGAGAAACCTTTCAGCTGCTCCGTGTGCGGGAAAAAGTTCGCACATAACAACATGAGGAAACACATGAGGACACATACTGGGGAGAAACCGTTCAGCTGTTCCATGTGCGGGAAAGGATTCGGGCAACATGACAACCTGAAACGCCACATGGTTGTTCACACGGGGGACAAACCATTCACTTGCTCCATTTGTGGGAAAAGTTTTGCGCGCAACAACATGAAGAAGCACATGAGGATCCACACGGGGGAGAAACCGTTCAACTGCCCGTTCTGTGGGAAAGGGTTCGGGCAGCACGACACGCTGAACCGCCACCTGATCGTCCACACGGGAGAGAAACCCTTCACTTGCTCGACCTGTGGCAAAACCTTTGCACAAAGCACAACTCTGAACCGTCACATGGTCGTTCACACTGGAGAGAAACCGTTTGGCTGCAGCGGGTGTGGGAAAAGATTCACTCAGCTTGCGAGTCTCAATAAACATAAATGTAAAGGGATGAGTCAGATGTAAGGGGTTAAAATCATTTAACCATAAGTTAGTTATTATTTTAACTTTGGAATCAATGAAAATGTTTGATTCCATCTCCACCAGGGAAACAAAGATAAACAAACTTTTTCTTGTTTTGAATTGATAAATGTATGAAACTTGACTTTTATTTATTTGCAACTAATCATATAATCAAACAATTGGAGTGATTGCCTGATGATGAAGGTCTTGGTCCAAAATGTTTCAAATAAGTTTTTGTTTTCTTTGCAAGCCGGACAGTGTGTGTGTGTTTACCTTTGAACTGTAAAAATAAAAAAAAGTATATATGAAAAAAAGGAATACAAGAGTTTGTCTTAAATTTGTTTGGATACCATCACATGTTGAGGAACATAAAATGAAATAGCTGAGAAATATGAAAGGGAAGCACTTGGGTCAGAAAATATATTAGTAACAAATCTTGTTGAAACAGAAAAAAAAAGCGATCATTAAAATTAAAATTGGAAACACATGGCAGGAAAATAGTGCGTTTTCCATGACTCCTTTCGTTGGAAAAATAAGATTTGGTGGGAAAAGGAAAAAGTAGTCACAAGACTCAGATTAGGACAAACAGGTCTGAATTCAAAATTGTCTGTGGGAAAACATCAAAATGCAACGTGATGTTTGTGGAGAGGAAGAAAATATAAAATATTTGCTTTTTTTTCTGAATGCAGAAAATATAACTGAGAGAGTTTGAAGAAGAACAAAGAAGAAAAAGAAATATTCAGTTTTGGAGAAATGTGAAAACACCTATAATAATAACTCTGTAACTTTAGTAGCATCCTGTTGCAACCCTTCAACCTTGTTATGCATTTTTTTTCTTTTTTCTGTTGTCTTATTATTCCGTTTTTTTTCACTACATTAACATTTATCTTGTGAAGTGTCTCTGTGTTATTGAAAAGAATACAAGTTATTTATAAGTTTATTTTGTTTTAGTCCGTAAGTCTGTGCAGTAATTATTCCAGACCAGAGGGTGGCAGTGATGTACTGTCAGAGTTCATAACTGCAGCTTTTATTTTGAAGTCCAGAAACGACACCGGAAGTGGTTCCAGCTGACTCTGCTAGCATCGTTAAATTCTGCTCTTTGTTTTTTTTTTTTTTTTTATCGTCTCTGTTTTAGATTCAGTCTTCAGAAACCATCACAGTCTGTTTGGGTGTAAATAATATTTAAATAAAAAATATTTCTCAGCTTCAGGATGTTTTATATTAAATCTATTTCTCAGACTTTAGCTTTAGCCCGTTAGCTCAAAGAGAATCAACATAAATGACTGAAGGTTGATCAACAAATCAGGTTTGTTTTCATTTGTTTACTGTAATTATCACTTTAAAAACATTAAAACCAGATTTGTGTGTTTATTTTTTATTTTTTTCATCACTTTGATATCATTAAAAACATGAAATCCACATAAATATCTCATTTTATTCCAGACAGTAAGAAGAATTTCACATGAAAATCTTTATTTTCTGTCTCTTAGTTGTTTTTTTTCAAACTGCCACTAAATTAAATCCCACTTTAACCCTTTGGTTTCCAAACACAGAGGTCAGAAAATAACTCAAAGAGATAAATTATCTGGATTCATTTTAGTTTATTTCAAACATTAATTCTGAATTATAGACATATTCTGTTGGGTTTGTTGTTTATGGGGGTTTCTTGAAATAAACATTAATATCTATGGGTGAATATGTGTCAGCAAGTGTGTATTTTATTCGTGGTTTTAGAAAGATACACAAACAAAAGGTTAGCTGCCAATTTTTTTTTTTTTTTTTTTAAAACCAATCATCACTGGAGAAATAAATACATTTTACTTCTTTTTGCTGCTTTTTGAAAATGTTATGGAAGTTAAATCAATGCTTAAACATTTCGTTGTTTCCTTTCATTTGAGAGTTCCTCTTTGTAGATTATTTTTTTTGTTTTACATTTTTTAAAATTAACATTTTCGTTCATCGATTCATTCAGAATAGAGGTGAAATATGATATCACACAGAAAAAGTGACACATTTCTTTGTTGAAGACCCTTGAGGACACTGAATTAAATTCAGAAACAGCTGCTTGTGCACACAGGAGGACTAGTTTTACATGAATTAAATCTTACGCAGAGTTTTAGCACGTCTGCTCTTTGTCTTTTCCATCTGTTGAAAGCCAACAATGTAGAATTTTATAGACAAAACCCTGTGTGTTATTCTACTTCATTAAAACGAAATAGATAACTTAAAGTTTATCTATTTAAATCTAATAATAGTGAAATTCAAATCCAGCTGAGCTCGCAGAATTCTTCATTGAGTAAATCTAATGATCTTTTCTCCTTCTTTCCTTTTTCAAAATAAATAAACAACTGTTGGTTTGTAGAATGGAGGACCTTTCTGAGCAGCAGCAGGAGAGTCTGGACCAGGAGGATCCACCAGGACCGGCTCACATCAAAGAGGAAGAAGAGGAGGAAACGTGGAGTCGTCAGGAGACGAAGCAGCTTCATGGAGTCGAGACGAACGAAATCATCGCTGTGATATTTAATCCTGCTGCTGTGAAGAGCGAAGAAGAGGAGGAGGAGGAAGCTGAGCCCACACAGCTTCATGAAAACCAAACTGAAGAAAACACAGAGTCGGACTATTTTAAAGTAGAAGTGGACACAGAATCAGAACCAGACTCGAGTCGTAAAGAGACGTCGCGCTCGGATTATGAGACTGATGATAGTTGTGACTGGGAGGAAAAAACTGAACCTCAGTCAGATTTAAACGCTCTGCAGAACAAAAGAGTCAGTGATGAAGATTACAGTCCTGGGAAACCAGTTTCTAGCTCCTCTGACTGTGCAGCAACCGCTGAGAAAACCAACGGGATCCACGCGGGAGAAAGACCCTTCAGCTGCTCCATCTGTGGGAAAAGATTCGGTAATAAGAAATATTTATCGGCTCACATGCTGCGTCACACGAAAGGAAACGGCTTCAGCTGCACCGTGTGCGAGAAAAGTTTCCCCAGGAGAGGGGAACTCGTCAGGCACGAGAGGATTCACACCGGAGAGAAACCCTACAGCTGCTCCGTCTGCAACGCAACTTTCCGCCGCAAATCTCACTCTGTGGTGCACATGAGGATCCACACGGGGGAGAAACCTTACAGCTGCTCAGTCTGCGGGAAGAGGTTTGCTGAGAACAAAGTGAAGGAGCACATGAGGAACCACACCGAAGAGAAACCCTTCAGTTGTTCGGTTTGTGGCAAAAACTTCACGCAGAGGTCGAACTTGTGCTCTCACCTGAAAGTGCACACGGGGGAGAAACCCTTCAGCTGCTCCGTTTGTGGGAAAAGGTTTACGAGACACACAGGCCTGACGTGGCACTCGGTTGTGCACACAGGGGAGAAACCGTTTAGTTGTTCTTTTTGTGAAGAAAGTTTTGCTCATCAAAAATCTCTGAGGCGCCACTTGGCTGTGCACACGGGAGAAACCGCCAAGACGTAATGTTTCTGACACCTTATGGCATTTACTCAACAATAAATCACTGTGTTTGTAATTCAATGGACTCTCCTGGAAAAACCAAAACGCTTGTGAAAGTCAAAGGTCTGTTGTATTTCCAATACTTCATCTATAACCTGTATATTGAATAAAAGCTCTTTGACATTTCTTTCTTATTGACTCCTGATGTAAATGAGTGTTAACCATTTGATTTGATCATTTCTGAGATATTTTTGAGTTTCTTTTGATACTAAAAATTATTATCAGGGTTAAACAGACAAAAATTGGCCAGGACCTTATTGGATCCCCAGTGACCAAGACTAAAGCCCCATAAATGGCCACTAGGGGGGGCTCACATGCCCTGAATATGTTTAATCATGACCAGGGACAAAATCCAAACTTGGTCACCAAGAACCACCATGGAACTTTTAAGTTCTCCTTGAATCTTTCAGGGTTATTTTCCTTCTTTGTTTGTCTGTTTCTTGTGCTTCTTTGACCCGTAAACATGCGTAAAGAAATGGAACATGCCACAAAATCCATTTGTGGTGAAAGAATTTATGAACCCAGTGTTTTTATGCTGACACACATCGCCCCCCAAGATAAGATTTAAGAAGAAAAAAAAAAAACTACTTTGAGCTACAGACTTTAAATTTTTATAAATATTAAATATCCACCTCCCAACACACCTTTAAAGTTGTATAAATGAAGTCTTTTTCTAATTATTTTTCATCATTTTTTCCCCATAGAGAGATCATAGAAAGATGACAGAAAGAAGAAAGCATTGAGCCAAAATGATAAACAAGACTAACTTGCTGGGAAGGTATAATTGAAAAATGAGTGACACCAGAAAACGGAGTAAAATCTGCAACCATTTCAATTTTATTGAAAACATAAACACAGAGAGTAGAGTCTGCAAGAAAAATATACTCTGTTATTGTGCCGGCTCCATTAACAACCTGTACAGAGACTTGTGTCATGTCCACCAGTCATAGTTCTAATATTTCTGAAATATAAAACAAGATAAGAACATCGTGGTGTTGTTAACTGTCCTTGATAAAATGAAGTTTAAATGCAGAAGACAGAATCCCATAACCACCAGGGTTTGGATCAGCAGAAAACCACAGAGTGGTAAAAACAAATCATACACAAAGATTAAATCTTAATAAATAAAGTTTTCATCATAAATACTGCATCAGAAGACTTTCTCAATAAATAACATTTCATCTTTTTAGTTTAATCAGCAAAACCGGAGAAGCTGAGTCAGCACAGCAACCAGGACGGAGAGCAGACCGGCTTTGTGGACCAGGGCCGAGGACATAGGTGTAGTTACTGCAGCTGCACCTGCACCTGAGGCTGTTGTTGAACCAACGTTTGATGGAGCACCAGTGGATGTTGGAGCAACTGCAGGGGTTGTAGTTGGAGCAGCCCCTGATGGAGCACCAGTGGATGTTGGAGCAACTGCAGGGGTTGTAGTTGGGGGAGCCCCTGATGGAGCACCAGTGGATGTTGGAACAGGAGCAGTTGTAGTTGTTGTTGGAACAGGTGTTGTTGTTGTGGTTGTAATTGGAGCAGCTGTGGTCATGGTTGTAGTTGAAACAAGTGTGGTTGTTGTTGTAGTTGGAGTAGCTGTGGTCATGGTTGTAGTTGAAACAGGTGTTGTTGTTGTGGTTGTAATTGGAGTAGCTGTGGTCGTGGTTGTAGTTGAAACAGGTGTAGTTGTGGTTGTAGTTGGAGCAGCCGTGGTCGTGGTTGTAATTGGTACAGGTGTAGTTGTGGTTGTAGTTGGAGCAGCTGTGGTCGTGGTTGTAGTTGGAGCAGGTGTAGTTGTGGTTGTAGTTGGAGCAGCTGTGGTCGTGGTTGTAATTGGTACAGGTGTAGTTGTGGTTGTAGTTGGAGCAGCTGTGGTCGTGGTTGTAGTTGGAGCAGGTGTAGTTGTGGTTGTAGTTGGAGCAGCTGTGGTCGTGGTTGTAATTGGTACAGGTGTAGTTGTGGTTGTAGTTGGAGCAGCTGTGGTCGTGGTTGTAGTTGGA
>RPOG01002198.1:73918-103206 GCA_008086565.1 Thalassoma bifasciatum | reverse complement strand
GGGACTGTTCAGCTCAAAACAAGCTCTTTGTTTTCCAGCTGTCTGACAATCACAGACAATGGGATCATTTCACATTTGCTCCAAACCAAATATGAAATTAACACATCTTGCATATGATGGCAGCTAAAGTCCAAATGGTCTTAGAAAACAAAAACAGTCCATCACATTTCTGCAGCCTCAGTCAGGAGCAGAACCAGTGCTGAAATTACAGCAGCTTAACTGATGAAAGCAAACAAGTGAGGGATAATAGCTGCTTTAATGCAGCGTCATGCCTGCCAAGCCTTTCTGATACTCATGGAGACTGTTCATGCTGCGTTGACTAATGTTGCATTGCATCGCTTTTAAAAGGTCAGCTCTCAGTCATCAGCGTGCTGGGTGTTTCACATCCTCCCTTAATGTCATTTAGTTTACTCACTGCTCTGCCCTTTGGAGCCCTGACACACCGCGCTGACTTCAAAGAACCTGTGAAGACCAAAACCGACAGCTGCTTGGCATCACATCACCTGTTAGGAGACTCACGTTAGAGCACACATGGAGTGTCAGCTGTGCACTAATGACCAGTCACTGCATCAATATATATAATAGAGCATTTTACATAAAACTTCTTATTTTATCAGTGAGCCCTGGAGAACTATTATTTTCACTGAGATAATAATTTTCAACAGGTGCTTTCACAAAAGTCAAGAAGAATACAATAAAAGGTTTTACTTAGATTATTCAACAGGTTATGGATGCATAACGACCCCAAATGGGGCAATAAAACTCCTAAGCGATTAACTTCCTCCCCACCTAAACTTCCTGGCAAAGAAATCAACTACTAACACCTGGACATCTGTTTAGCCCTTACAATACGCTCAGTGGTGAGTGAGAATTGTTTAGTTCTGGTTTCCTTTTGGGTTCTCTTTAGACAGATTTTGTTTTGACCATGTTATTTCCTCTAGTTTTATGAGGAGTATTTTCTGTTGACAATTGTTGATTTGATTACTTATTAAATACATTTAACTGGCCATTTTATCGTGCCTTATTTGTCTTTGACCATCTTTCCTGGGTTTAAAAGTTTATTTGTTCGGCCTGTATACCCCTTGTTATTACCAGGTCCTAACAAGTGGCTTTGGGGCCAATAATATACCACCATTTAAGAACAATGATAAGCCTGTTACACAGTGAACCAGGGAAGAATAGATGGAAGGAGTCAAGTGCAGAGTCACAAAAACCAAAGTCTCTATTTCAAGTGAACTCAAAAAGTGCTGCAAGGAAAACCAAAAGACTTAAACCTCAAAAAAGGCCAAAGAAGTAAAAAAAAAAAAAAAAACNAGAGAATCTGCCAGTTTTACTCCAATAGCCAAATGGAAAAAAAGCTTTTTTTTTTTTTTTTTTCCTGCAGTTCTGGGAAGCATCACAAATAGACATGACATGCAGACAGCCGCGCACAAAAACACATTAGGAAAACATTCTCCATTGTGCATATCTTTTCACAACATTTCTTCACAGGCGGCAGAATTGAACATTTTAGCCTTGGTTGATGGCCCTGGAGCTGCGAGTTGTCAGAATCAAACACGCCAAGCATCCTGGTTATATAAACAAGAATGGTGGAAACAAAAGGGAAGAGGGGGACTGTTCAGCTCAAAACAAGCTCTTTGTTTTCCAGCTGTCTGACAATCACAGACAATGGGATCATTTCACATTTGCTCCAAACCAAATATGAAATTAACACATCTTGCATATGATGGCAGCTAAAGTCCAAATGGTCTTAGAAAACAAAAACAGTCCATCACATTTCTGCAGCCTCAGTCAGGAGCAGAACCAGTGTTGAAATTACAGCAGCTTAACTGATGAAAGCAAACAAGTGAGGGATAATAGCTGCTTTAATGCAGCGTCATGCCTGCCAAGCCTTTCTGATACTCATGGAGACTGTTCATGCTGCGTTGACTAATGTTGCATTGCATCGCTTTTAAAAGGTCAGCTCTCAGTCATCAGCGTGCTGGGTGTTTCACATCCTCCCTTAATGTCATTTAGTTTACTCACTGCTCTGCCCTTTGGAGCCCTGACACTCCGCGCTGACTTCAAAGAACCTGTGAAGACCAAAACCGACAGCTGCTTGGCATCACATCACCTGTTAGGAGACTCACGTTAGAGCACACATGGAGTGTCAGCTGTGCACTAATGACCAGTCACTGCATCAAAATATATATAATAGAACATTTTACACAAAACTTCTTATTTTATCAGTGAGCCCTGGAGAACTATTATTTTCACTGAGATAATAATTTTCAACAGGTGCTTTCACAAAAGTCAAGAAGAATACAATAAAAGGTTTTACTTAGATTATTCAACAGGTTATGGATGCATAATGACCCCAAATGGGGCAATAAAACTCCTAAGCGATTAACTTCCTCCCCACCTAAACTTCCTGGCAAAGAAATCAACAACTAACACCTGGACATCTGTTTTGCCCTTACAATACGCTCAGTGGTGAGTGAGAATTGTTTAGTTCTGGTTTCCTTTTGGGTTCTCTTTAGACAGATTTTGTTTTGACCATGTTATTTCCTCTAGTTTTATGAGGAGTATTTTCTGTTGACAATTGTTGATTTGATTACTTATTAAATACATTTAACTGGCCATTTTATCCTGCCTTATTTGTCTTTGACCATCTTTCCTGGGTTTAAAAGTTTATTTGTTCGGCCTGTATACCCCTTGTTATTACCAGGTCCTAACAAGTGGCTTTGGGGCCAATAATATACCACCATTTAAGAACAATGATAAGCCTGTTACACAGTGAACCAGGGAAGAATAGATGGAAGGAGTCAAGTGCAGAGTCACAAAAACAAAAGTCTTTATTTCAAGTGAACTCAAAAAGTGCTGCAAGGAAAACCAAAAGACTTAAACCTCAAAAAAGGCCAAAGAAGTAAAAAAAAAAAAAAAAACTAACAAAGAAAAAAAACCCAGGGAAGACCCAGGAGACACTGAACTCGAGCAAGCAGTGGCTGAACTGAGGACAGGGATTAAATACACAAGAACTAATCAAACCCAGGTGTGGCACAAGACACAGGTGAAACACATAGGGCCAATCACAGAGGAGGGAAACCCAAGACCAGGAAGTGAAACACTTGGGGCAGATACAAACTGAAACAAAGGAAACCCAATAATAGCCAATAAACCAGATGACAAAACACAAGGGGAAAAAACACAAGAAACATGAAACAAAACACAAGAACACTAACACAAAACACAGAAAGTACACAGAACCCAAAAATTACAAATCAGGATCCTGACAAAGCCAAGGTCCTCCCAACCAACACAGTGACACAATGAACAGTGTAGTAAGGAGCTAACATCAGACCATTCAGCCAATGCTAACGTTTCATTAGTGTCATCTTTTACCACTTATCAAACGTTAAAGATGTCAAAGGTTACTTTATATTTCTTTCAAGCAAAGTGACAATTTGTTGCCTCAATATGATGTTGACTTGCCTTAGAACAGATGGAGACAACTTTTTTGATGTTGTAGTCAACCTTACAACTTTATCCAAAGATGACACTTATCTTGGATGAGATATGCTTCAAGAAGGGTTAAAACACACCCCAGTGCCCAACCTCTCAGGATGTCTCAAACAGATAGTCTCATGTGCCACGTGGACACAACTTGACCATATTTAAACTTTAAATCTGAGAGAAAAAAATCATGAAATGGAACGAAAGTATTCGTTTTACAATGCATTTATAAGGATGTCTGAAGAATGTCCAAGTGTATGGGAATAGCTCGATACACTGTGATTGGCTCATTTCAGTAGAAGGTGGGACTTACTGATAGATGAATTACAAGGTCAAAGTTATGTTTGATCCGTGTCAACTTCCAAACCTTAGATTAAACAAACCCACCATCCTGAACAGGACTCTGCATCACTTAAACACTTCAAGGTATCCAGGTTTTGTGTCTTCTTCGGGTACGACTGCTGCTTCTTCTGTAGCCTGCGTTTTATGACACGTGAAGACAAAGACTTCTTCCCTGCCCGGTGACTTGTCATTAGTTTAAACATTTGTCTGAACGAATGGGGAAATGAAAGAAAATATTAAATGGTGGAGATTTGCTGATCGTCACTGTTGCAGCTTTAATCTGTGACACAGAATCTTCGGTAATCCATGAATCTTATAATTAGCCCCATAATGGCAGCGAGGCCTCCGGAACACTTCTAACACTTCCGCTCTTCTCTTTACAGCTTTACTATCTACATACATGAATATGTGCTGGCTCGTTTGAACTAAATATAGCGTCCTTAATGGAGTTCTGGCTTGGTGGAGTGCCACCTCCTCTTGTTAGCAAGTGAGAAGATTTGCACGAAGCTATGACACGTTGTGTGATTTGCATTTGTTTGAACATGTTCTCTATGGCTCTACCCATTAAACCCATTCATTCGCCCTCATAAAGAATGATAATTAAAAAAATGTATGCACATTAAAGGCTGCTTTCCTCACATCTCTTCATATGTTTCAGTCTCATTGGGTTCACTGATGGTGCAGCAGCTCGGGCTGTAAATGCTGGAGAGGTGGGTTAAGATGGAGCAGATGATGCCGTATTGATTACGATCTGTGTACACTGTTTTGTTCACTGAGTGGATGCACACTGCAAATCCACAGCTGGACGGCCTTTTGAGAAAAGACTGCCTGCTCCGTCTTGAAGAAAGTATTTGATAGCTGCTCTGTGAGTGTTTGGAGGCTGTGTGAAAGCCTGTGAAGAGGGCTTTGTGTGCACGATGCTGTAAATAATGTACGTATGTAGGTGTGTAAAGGAGCAGAGCAGAGCTGGTAGAAAGAGAAGGTTGTTCTGACAAGCAGCTGAAGAGGGAGTGCAGCTGTCTTGTTCTTATTATTATTTTACTCCCAAACATTCCTCAGTTTTACACAAACTATATCAACCTTCATCCCAGTGAAGTCAGGACGTTGTGTAAAACATAGATACACACAGAATAAAATTATTAACAAATCCTGTTTAACCTCTATTCAATCGAGCACACACTGAAGACAAGATATTTATTGTTCAAACTGATAAACTTTTTTTTTTTTTCAATTATTCACTTATCTTTATTTTGATGCCTACAAAACGTTCCTAAAAAGCTGGGACAGGTTCATGTTTCCCACTGTTACATCACCTTTCCTTCTAACAACACTCAACAAGTATTTGTGAACTGAGGACACTAATTGTTGAAGCTTTGGAGCTGGAATTCTTTCACATTCTTGTTGATGAACAACGTCAGTTGATCAACAGTCTGAGGTCTGTGTTGTTGTATTCTGTGCCACACATTTTCAATGGGAGACAGAGCTGGACTGCAGGCAGGCCAGTCTAGTACCCACACTCTTTTACTACAAAGCCACGCTGTTGTGCACATGCGGAATGTGTCTTGGTTCCATTGTCTTGCTGAAATAATCAGCATATGTTGTTCCAAAACCTGTATGACCCTAACCCTACCTGTCAGCATTAATGCTGCCTTTACAGATGTGACAGTTACCCAGGATGCCATGGGCACTATCACACCCCCATACCATCACAGATGCTGCTTTTGAACTATGCGCTGAGATTTAATATGGATTGTCCTTTCCTCTTTAGCCCAGTGGACACCATGTCCATGATTTCCAAAACAGTTTGAAATGTGGACTCATCAGACCACAGCAGACTTTTCCACTTTGCCTCAGTCCATTTCAAATGAGCTCAGGCCCAGAGAAGGTGACAGCGTTTCTGGATGTTGTTGATGTCTGACTTTGTCTTTGTATGGTAGAGTTTGAACTGTCACTTGTAGATGTAATGATGAACTGTGTTAACTGACAATGGTTTTCTGAAGTGTTCCTGAGCCCACGTGCTAATATCCTTTACACAATGATGTGGGTTTTTAATGCAGCGCCGCCTGAGGGGTCAAAGGTCACGGTCATTCAGTGTTGTTTTGGGCCTTGCTGCTTACGTGCAGAGATTTCTCCAGATTCTCTGAATCTTTTGATGATATTATGGACTGTAGATAATGAAATCCATCAATTCCTGCAGTAGAACATTGAGAGACATTGTTCTCAAGTTGTTGGACTATTTGCTCACACAGTTGTTGACAAAGTGGTGAACCTGGCCCCATCTTTGCTTGTGAAGGACTGAGCCTTTTGGGGATGCTCCTTTTATACCCAATCATGACACTCACGTGTTTCTAATGAACCTGTTCACCTGTGGAGTGATCCAAACAGCTGTTTTTTTCAGAATTTATCAGCTTTCCCAGTCTTTTTACGGGCATGGAATTCAAAATGAGTGAAGATTTGCAAGAAAAAAATAAGTTCACCAATTTAAACAATGAGTATCTTGTCTTTGTGTGTTTTCACAATGTCCTTACTTCATTGGAAATGGGGTCGTTGATAACAGCTGTTGGAAAACCAGCAACTCCTTTTAATTGCAAGATGCGTTAAGTTGCTGGAGCCAGTTTGAAATATAAATGAATGAATAAATGTTTTTGCTCCTTCCAGTAATTTCAACCCACCAAATTCACACTTTTAGCTTTTAGGCATCAGGACATCATTAGCTCTCCTATCTGTTGAAGAAACTGGATCAAACTCCTTCAGTCCACTATTTGTTTCAGAAACACGTGATCACAGGCTCTGTGGTCCAGCAGAGCGTGGAGAAAGTTTTGACATGCTTTCAGACAACAAATGTCAACTGGAGTAAGTTCACTCAAGATCGTTTGGCCTCTGCTGACTTTAACCGAACACACCAAAATCTCAGTTTCAGATAATGAGACTTGGAGAAATTGTGAAAGAGTGAAACTACAATTCTGTGTGCACAGCAGCATGGCAGCACCACCAATTAGAGATACGAGCAGTTTTTTATTTAATTCCTGAAAAATTTAAGCTATTCCACATCATTTGCTGGTTTTTCGTGTTATCCAAATGTGTGTATGTGTGTGCGCGTGCGTGTGCGTGTTGAACGGGGAGTCTAATGGGTCATGCTGCGAGCTTCCTGGCAATTAGCCTGCCGTTCACAGATTGATTTGTCTGTAAAATGGAGGTCATGTTGTGAAGCGTTGGGACGTCTCGGCCGGAGCCTGGGGCCCGAGCAGACACCGTTGTCGGTGCTTTGGCAGCTGCAGTTTCTCTTCTGATGGGTTATTAGCTGTCTGCCTCTCATCCCCTGGTGTGGATATGTCTGCATGTGCACGTCTGAAACATGCTGTAACTTCTCTTTCCCCCGTGTTACACCAGAAAACAAATGCAGCTGCTTTATGTAACTGTAGAAACAAACAGAAGTGCAGAAGGAACTGGATCTTTAATCTCCTGTGATCAGCCTGGAACAGAAATCTTTTGCTGAATGTGTGATATCCTTTTGATCTAAAACACACAGCTTTTCTTTGTTTTTGAAAGGGAATGACTCTCTGTGGTCAGTTAGTTCTTAATATAGACGACAAAGAAGAACCTGGATTTTAATCTCGGATGTTAACTTTGTTTTTTTTTCAAGCTTTGAACTTTCAAATCATCGTGAAACCTTTGCAGCCTGCTTTAAATCCCTGTTTTAAAGACACCCCACATGTCAGGGAGGCTAGGTTTTGTTGTCTGTGGTTGTGCTGAGAAATTACTGAGGTGTTAAAAACCTGATTGGCAGGAGCTGCTGTTTCTTTATGAAACAAGCATCTGGTGAAACGTGGACTTTAAACAGCATAAGAAAAACAGATGAATCAGATGAGGAAGCATCCAACCGAGCAGAGGCTGCCAACATCTAAGCAGCGCACACACGGGATGTAAATCCCTCCCTAGACCCGCCTGTACTTCCTCCTCTCCTGTTAATTTCAAATTAATTACTCATACTTGTGGCATATGGTGATGGAGCGTTTTTTCATTATCACCTCGGTGCACTGGCTGCTGTTTAGGTGAGACGTGCAGGTAGACTGGACGCAGCCTGATTAATGTTCACATCCGCTGCAGTATGCAGATAGCGGCGTCTGAGCTGCAGAGGGAAATACCTGCATGCTGGATCTGGTACACAGCGTGAGATACAAGACGATGAACAGAGCGGCGCTCGCATGATGGATCATGGCTCTCCTGCAGTGGATGGATCAACCTGCGGTACATTCAGAGCCCCCGCGTCTCTTCTGCCCAGAGATTGTGGAAATGAAAACTATGGCCTGAGCTGCAGCCTGAGCTCCAGACAGCCTGGAGCGGGGGATTTTCTGCAAGTTATCAGAGGCTGTCCGTGGTAATTCAGATTGATGAAAGATAGGGGAAACTGATTGTATGGGATGATGGACAGCTGTATCACCGATAAATCTGTCCGTCTCCGAAGCAGCCGAATTGACAATCGGGAGCGGCGAGCGCCTTCTATTTCAGACCCTGGTAGTTATTCTGCCTCCGTCACGCATGTTAGTGAGATGTCAACCCAGAGCTGTGGCGCCGGGAGATGTGTGTGAAATGAAGTGAAAATTTCGGGGCTAAGTAATGAAAGTGAACAACGTACACGTCTGCTTCATTATCGGAGAAAACCTTTAAATCTGGTTCTGAGCCACAGTATTAAGACAACAAGATGGATGAGATCAAAGGAAAGCTATGCATAATCATACCGCTTTTATTCTTCTGTGTTTGTAAGTTTGAGTGTTTGTTTTTATTCCCATGTTCCTCCACGCAGCCTCCCTGTTGACCCCACTGTGCTTTTTCAATCCGACACAAACATTTCTGAGTTCAGAGCATTCAAAGGAAATGTTTGATGAATTAATATCATATTTATGGAAGCACCTTGCACAATTACCCCCCGTCTTCCAACCTCAAAGCCCGAAAGAAGCAATTATTCTTATTTAGACAGTGTGAGCTCATGCAGGAAACATGACCAGGGCAGCACAGCTCCGTCTCACAGCACTTCACAGATATTCAGCTTCTTTAGAGCTGATGTGCAGCAGGTTTGATATCTCCCATCTTCATGCAGACTGTAGCGCTGTTACTTTTCCTGATGGATCTTTTCCTCTGGTGCCTCGTGCACACTGGTGCAGCTGGTGACCAGCTAGTCGGATGTAATTGGAGCACATGCTCCATGTACTCGGTAAGTGGAAAATGGCAGCATTTAACTCGTGCTTTTATCCAGAACATTTACCCATTTGCCTCTCATTTGCATAGCTGCACACCAAAAGCAGTGACACCGACGGTTCTGTGACTGTGACAGATACAAAATAAGCATCAGAGACTCAAATCAAAGTGGCTCTGCTCCCTCTTTGAGGAATACACAGTATTTACGATGTACTGCTGGGATACACTGTGTGCATTTAGTTAAGGTGATCATATACTAAAACTCCAAAAACAGGACCCCCACCAGGAGATCCTGCAACAATACCCAAAGATCCACAGAGACAACAAAGTGGCTTTATAACCCAAACATTAGTTTAAAACACACCTTTCTGTTGAAAGTGGAATTCTTCTATAATGTTAACATAGACAGTGTATTGAAGCCCGTTTCTCCCAGTTAAAAACATAGAAAATCAAAAACTGGTTTTGTTGAGCTTTCCTTTCTTTAGCATGGGTCAAAATTTTAATATAAAAAGGCAAAATTTCAACATTTTTCTTAAATTTTGTCTATAAATCTCACAATATCCACATATAGACTCAGTGTTTTGACTTTGCTATCCCTTAAAATTGACCTTTTGTCTCAAAACTTAAACTATTTATCAACTCAAAATATTGATTTTTTTTTTGCCCTGTTTTTTTTTTTTTTTTTTTTTTTTTTTTTTTTTTTTTTTTTTTTTTTTTTTTTTTTTTTTTTTTTTTTTTTTTTTTTTTTTTTTTTTTTTTTTTACCTTTGGTCTCAGCATTTTGACTTTTTCACTTGATATATTGGCTTAAAACCTCAAAACCTGAAATCTGAACACACACACACACACACACACACACACACACACACACACACAAATGCTCACTTCAATATTTGAACAGTTTATTATTTTATTCTATCTATTTATTACAAAGGCTAGTTGATTGTGTTCATCTTTTATTATCTATTTTTTCTATTGTATATTTGTATGCATTATGTATTCTTATTTCTACAATTGGGCTTGCTCCAGGACCAGAGTAACCTAATTTCATCCCCCCATGTTTTTACATGTGTTGAATGACAAATAAAACTCCTTGAATCCTTGAAAACTTTGACTTACTAGTTCAAAATTTAAACTTTATTGCCGTGATTTTGACTTTGTCTCAAAGTGTTGACTTTTTGCTCAGAATTTCATCTTTTTTTCCTCCTTCATTTCAACTTTTGTCCAAAATATCAACTGTTTATCTCATAATTCTGACTTTTGATCTGAAAATACTGACTTTTATCTCATGACTTTAACTTACTGATTCAAAATCCTTCAGTGTTTCGTAGCTCAAAAGTTTGGACTTCATTTAATCTGGACTTTTTGTCTCAGAATTTTACTTTTATCACATAATTGTGACTCCAAAATGCAAAATTGTGACTTTTTTCATTAAGAATTTCAAGTCTTAGGCTCAGAAGTCTCAGAAGAATTTGTTTTCAGCATTTTGACTCTTCGTCTAAAAATACTGATTTTTTGTGTCATAACTGACTTTTTAGCTTAAATTGTTGTCGTTTTATCCCACAATTTCAACTTTTCCTCATAATTTTGACTCAAAAGCCTAATAACCTGACTTTTTGTGTGAAAGTATTGACTTTTCATATTTTAACCTTGACTTTTTATCTCGCAACTTCGCATTTTTTTATTTAAAAAATTATCTACTAATGTCATAATTTTGAATTTTTATCTCAAGTATTTATATAAATGTTTTTATCTTTTATCTATTTGTCTGTAAAGGTGCATTTCCACTTCTGCATTTACTGCACATGCAGCCAGAGCAAACTGACATTTTGAGGAATTTCATAAAATACCCTCAGACATAATTTAACCACCAAGAAGCGGGGCACATCCGGGTCAACGAAGATGTTTGGTCACACTACACGTAGTGGACCATCCTCTCTACCAGAGTGGTGATGTTTGTTTGTCATGTCACAAACCATTTGTGAGCTGCAAAACACCAGAAAGACCAGTTTCCCCACTGGAAGCATCAACTAGTTGAAGCAGATTCTTATAGCGTGTTATAAAGAAAAAAACAGTAGTTACTTATTTAACATTGAATGACATTAAGTAACTAATTATTCATTAACATGAATCTTTAATCACCCCCTCTTAATGACGATGATGCCCTCCACACTGACGTCTCTGCCTGTAGCTGCTCTTTAAAGAGTCAGTGAAAACACAAACACACATGTTCCTCTCCCAGTTTCCTGTGCTGCCTCTCTGTGTGTTATACCATTGATTTTTAGATTTTAATATTGATATATGAATCCATAAATGTGCCGGCTCCAGCTTGTCTCTCAGGTCTTTTCTGAGCACATCTTTTATCAAGGACACTCAGATCCTCAGACCCCACAGTCTGGGCTGAAGCTCAGAGGGGGATTAGGACCTGCCTCCACACGTTCTGGCTTTCCCACACTTCCTGTTTTTAATCAAAGCTCAAAGCAAACCTTTCATTGTTCTCGGATCCTGACGCAGAACCAGCATTGTTCTTACTTTGTCCAAATGTTGTTTTATGTTTGCTCATTTTAATTCTAAGACAAACTTTCACTGCTTTTTAGAGTTAAAATATGAATTATTGTGTAAAATTAAAACAGCTCATAAATTGTACACTGATCTTCCACCTCTACCAGGGGTTGTCAAGTTTTTCGATGACACCAAAATAGCAATGATTGTCGACCCACAACTGTAGGAATACATGCCAAAAAAAAAAAAAAAAAAAGGAAACAAAAGTCTTTAAAACTTAACATTTGTGATACTCAGGTAAAGAGACTACCTATGTAAACATATTGTAGTGTTACCTAAATAAATCTGCCTCCTCTGTTACCACTGGTTCCATGGTTTTTATCACCTTGTGAGTCTACACTAAAGACATTTGGAAAACAGATTGTATATTTCAACATGTTATTCTGTAAAAATAGTCTGCAGAACACCTGTATCTTTATCAGTAACATGCAGTTCATGAACTACTGTCATCATAAAATCTGAATCATTTTCAAAGCAGACTTTTTGTGTTGCAGGATCTGTTACATAAATTCATAGAAAAAATAAAATAAAATAAAACAAAGTAACAGGGTAACACTTTATTTGAAGGGGTATACATAAGACATAACACTATCATAAACATGACATGACAACTGTCATGAAGTTGAAGGAGGCTTCATGCATGTTTATGAATGTCGTCATTAAGTGTAATTCAGTGAATTATTTCACCTTTGATGCAAAGTCAATATTGTTTGGGGATGGATTTGATTTAACAACTTCAATTTGTTGGCAAAACAATGGCAGATTGTGTTGACTTTGTAAATATCAAGTTGTTATGTCAAACACATCCCCAACCAATGTTGAGTTTGCATCAAAGGTGACCTAATTCCCTGAATGAGTTTTTCAACAGGTGAGTCCCAAAGGGGTCATTGAGACAAAGAAAAACAATAAAGATAATCTCAGATTTTTTTGAGATTTTGCAAAAACTTTTCTGAGCTCTTGCAGATGCTTTGTTGGGATACCTGGTCAACAATTTTGCTAAACTGGTGACCGTCAGCTGACCACAAATAATATGCTCAGCTGAAGTCCCCAGTTAGCATGGTCACTTTTTACTCCAAAACACCTGTAGCTCTGTAACGTTCAGAACAAGATCGAAATTGACTCAATGTTACAATATTGTTTCTTATTGACCAACGGACTGGCCGACATTTTTATGCAACCAACAGTTTAAATTAAGTGCTTAAACATTCTAACTCATCTGAATGAATGGAACGCTGCTTCCATTGCCAAAACTTATGTGCGTCTTTATGATACCTTACCTTTCGATAAAATATTTGTGAGATCATGCAAGATCTAAAAAATTTCAACACATCTCTTTTGCCTCTTTTTTTTTTCCTCCTTCCCCATGTTCGAGGGCTCAGTATAGAAGCATATTGCTGCCACACCTAAAAACAAACAATCAGACGCACAAAAAATTTCTTGTGACACATTATAATGATACAAGTTCACATTACAACTTAGATGATGTAATAAAATTCTGCTTCATGCTTGAATTTAGACATGGGGAGATTCTGCTGTTATTGACCATTAAAGATATTTAATGAGAAGTTATACACATACACTAAGGTGCATATTGAAACGTATGTGGTTTTGCAGAGGGAAGAGTAAGTCTGAACCTATCTATGTAGCTTCATTTATCCCCCAGCACCTGGAGAGGCATTGAAGTCTGCAGGGATACAAACTTCACCAGTTCAACGCTGCCAAAAACTCACAATGCAGTGATGTCATAGTTGAATCTAATACTGATGAGTTTGTTTGGCTTTTTACTGGAGTGGCTTGTAAAACATAGATCATACCGTCATCAATAAAATAAAGGCAACACTTTCAGCTGAACAACACCAACTAAAGCGAGGTGGAGCGTGGAGTGCTGCAGTGCTGTCAGGTGTCTGCCGTCCTCTCTGCTTTGGCACAAACCTCAGTGTGGAGCTCACATTTCCTGCCTGTGCATGTTTGTTTTTCTTCCCTCCAGCTTCCTCCCACAGTCCACAGACGTGCTGGTTGGGTTCACTGCAGAGTCTTAATCACCAGTAGGTGTGAGGGAGTGAGTGTGTGTGAGTGTGAATGAGTGTTTGTCCATGTGTCAGTCCTGTGATTAACTGGTGATGTGTCTGGGGTGGACTCTGCCTCTCACTCAATGACGGCTTGGATGGGATCCATCCTCCTCTGAGTCCTGAGGAGAAAAATGGTGGAGATACTGGAAAGATGTGTTCGAAGTAGACTCTTCATCCCAGGAGTTAGAGAGCTAAAAGCTATTCTCTAAGTTACAAGATAAAATACTCTGACTTTTACAGTGACCAAACATCCTATTTTTTTCCCAGATATGTTTTCTGTCTTGGTGACAGAATCATGTCTGAGGTGATTTTATACACATCCCCAAAATGTCCAGATTTGTCTCAGCTTGTTCTGAGGACCATTTATATTTATAATAAAGCAAAGCTGCACTGGCATTATTCTGATGCACCAACCTGTCAAGATGTTGAGCAGGAAAACATGAAACTCTGACTGTTTTTGTTGCATTCTTAGACAGAAAATATTGAAGTGGAAATGCACTTTTGCACTTTTGTGAAGAAACTGCAGATAAATAAAAGGTAGTTCCCCTGTTTGCCTAGTGGTTGTGACCTGTGGGAGGATCCTGTGTGTCAGGTGAACATTTAAAACACATCTAAATCTAAATTAAACACCAACTAAAATTTTGAGGGGTTGAAATTTAAAGCAGACACAAAGGTGTGTTAGTATATGTATGTGTGTGTGTGTGTGTGTGTGTGTGTGTGTGTGTGTGTGTGTATATATGTATATATATATGTATATGTCTATGCTGGAAGCCTATATCTGCCAGTTATTAAAAAAAAAAAAAAAAAAAAGAAAAGAAAACTTGGCTTTGTTGGGAATCTTTTTTGGGTCCCATTGAGTCAAAATTCTGAGAAAAAAGTCAAAATTGTATGAAGAGTCAACATTTCAAGACAAGAAAGGGAAGATTGTGTGGTAAAGGGTCAAAATTTTATGTGATGTAGTCAGCCTTGAGAGAAAAAAAGTACATTTTTAGAAAAAGAGGCATAGTCCGAAACATAAAGTCAAAGTTTTGACATAAGAGAACAAGAAAATGAAAAAGTAAAATTTTTGACTGAAGAGGTCAAAAGTTTCTTAAAAAAAATCAAAATTGTAAGAAAAGTTAGTTTTGATATAAGAAGACAAAATTGCAAAATAACAAAGTAAAGTTTTTGAGATAAAAAGACCAAAAAAAAATTAAGAAATAAGGTCTCAATTATTAGAGGAGACAAAAGCCAGAATTTAAAGGGGGAGTCTCAAAGTTAAAGTCAAAATTAAGAGGAAAAAAGTCAAAATCTCGAGAAAATAAAGTCAACTTTTTGAGATCAGATCTCACTCTGATAAGATGAAAGTTGAAATTTTAACACAACTTGAAATACCAAGATAAGTAAGAAGTGAAAGATAATAAACTTAAAACTCTAAGAGTAACAAAGTTAAAATATTAAGATGAAAAGTCAAGATTTTGAGCTCAAAAAAAAAAAACAACAACAACAAGATAATGAAGTTAAAATATGAGATAATAAAGTCAAAATTTTGAGGGAAAAAAAGGCCAAGTTTTGTGACAAAACATCAAAATTTTACTTTTTTTTCTCCTCATTTTGACTTTTTATCTTTTACTTTCAATGTAATATGGGCAAGAAAAAAAGTTTCAGCAAAGACAGTTTTTCTTTTTTATCTTTTACTGGCTTGAATGAGCTTTTACACATTTGTATTTTTGTCTACATCACTGAAAGTTTTCACTTCAAACGGAAAAAAGAGCGTTTGAAATAAATGTTTGGGTTATGAAGCGACTTTGTTGTCTCTGAACTCTTCCACAGTACGGTTTTATGATCTTTTTTAAAAAAATAATGATTCTATTTGGAGGTTATTCTTTGATGAGACAGGACGTGCTCTCAACAGTTTGAGTAAATAAGAGGAAACATGTACGCTTGTCAAATGTAGTCAACGCTGAAACATGCTAATTTAATGGTGTGGTTTTTATGGCTGTGGAGTGGAGGAGTGGTTGTAATTGGTAACTCCTTCCATGCCAGCAGTGAAGAGGAAACAATGAGTCTGGTGTGTTGGTGATACGGGCAGACTGCATGCTTCATTAATAGTGTGTGTCAGGCAGCCGGGTTGTTTTCCTGTTTTTTCTTGGTGAGAAAATGAGGAAAATGTCTTGTTGTTAACAAGAGCCTGAGCTTGTACAGTAAATAGCCATCCAAGCAAATCGGAGCTCGCTGGCTGAAGGGGCCATGAATACTAAATAGCTGGCTCACATGTGTGGATGACCCCCTCGCTGCCAACAGTCCAGTCAACAAACCGGCTTATTAATTGTGTTTATCCTGCAGTCAAATGTGAACCCTGGCTCTCATCATCCCAGGGTCATTATCACATAGCAGCAGATTATTACAGCATGTTGGAGCGGGATGGAAACATTTGGATTCACATCATCAGACATTAATAATAGGCTAGTTATCACAAACAAACAGCTCAGCCTCATTTCTGGATCAAAGAGGAGGATGGACCTCTCAAGGGAGATTGTTGGATACATGATCCTGTTTGACATGATCTTAAGAGAGGACTCCATCCCTCTTACAGCCAAAAGCTAATCTGTAGCTCATTTCATACACTGTAAAATATAAAAAGTTGACTTTACTTAAAAAAATATGTACAGTTGTTGCCTTAAAAAAGTAATTTATGTTAATTAAGATGACGTAGATTTGATTAACTTATTATTTGTGAGTTTGCAGTGCTCAAATGAACTTAAATAAATTATATTATCGTAACGTATATATGCAAAATCATTCCTCAGGTTGACCATGAGTGAGGAGGGCAGGCAGTGGAAAAGAGACAGGGTGCTGTACATGGATATATCACATATCACATGTCTTTGCCCTGGTATAGGCTTTGGTATAGACTGGCTGTCTATGCTCCATGGCTTGGTCCAGCTTTCAACAGCGTAGACTGGATATCAAGAACATCAATAAATAATGTCATTTTCTTCTGTAGATTCTGGATGAAAGTTCCTGTGCCCACAAGCTGACCATCATATATTAAGTGTTGAGTTATAGTGTATGACTACTAGCAGGGGATGTCAGTCAACGCCGCAGAGCATAGGCGGCTCGTGTGTGATTCAGCCATGTACAGCAAGGTCTCATGTTCACTGTGTGTCCTCCTTACTCATGGTTACAGGGTTCGGTTACCAACTTATTTGACAGGTTTCTGCCATAACATGAGTTGTCAGAACTTAGTTCTTTTCAGCTTTAACAACTTAAAATTTATGGTCAACTTTACTTGGAAATTTTGAGGCAATAGGTTTCTGTAATATTTTCAAGTAAAGTCAACAGAAGAAAGTTGTCTGTTCTAAGTTTAAGTGAGTAAACTCAACAGAGTGAGCTAAAATAAGTTAAGGTAACTTTTTTTTGTGTTAAGTCAGATTTACTATTACTCTTTACAGTGTGCCCCATTATATAACCACCCACTTGATAAAGCTTTGTGCATAATTCTCTTCAAATGAATCCTAACTTGAAACATTCATAGTTAAAGCATCCATTCTCCAAAGAATTACAAAGACTTTCATCTTATGATTTATTATTTCATACCCTTGATGGCAGAACTAGTTCATTGCCAACAAAACACAGTGGCAGGCAGCAATGATTCAGTGTCAGAGTGTGTTTTTGGCTTCATACTGTTTATGGTCAAAGTGTTAATCTACAGTTTTAATCTAATTGATTCTCATTATTCCATTTCCATCTCCACTCCCTGGCAGATTGGTGTAACCATATTTATGGTTTTACATTATGCATGTGTATTAAAAAGAAAAGAAAGTGGCTCTGAAATGTGACCTCTAACCTGAACAACTCAATAGAAGAAAAAGAAAAGAAAAACAAAAGAGCTCCTCTACTCTGTTTTTCCTGACGTTCTCTTAATCACATCTTTCAGTCAAAGCTGTGGTCTCACAGTCTTCAGAGAGCTCCCAAAGCATCAGAGGATGTCAACATTCACATAAATCAGTCAGGACAATGCTACAAAAGGATTTCTAAGGCTAAGAACGTTATGGGCATTCTTCCTTATCTGATGAAAATACCAGAGAATGTACAATAATTGGACATAGTCTCCATGATGCAGCCTGTCTGTTTCTGAAACAGAGTTTTGAACCATAATAGTGACATGACCGAACTAATTTCCTCACTAAAGGTCTGTGATCTTTTTTCCCCTTTATTGCATGCCATTTTAATAAATAGGGGAAAAAAAATCCTTGGATATGAAGGTGCCGTGGGGCTTTTTGAGGGGCTTCAGTCAGGTTACAGGAGCATGTGTTGGGTAATCGTTTTCTTTTTGATGTTATTGTATGCCCTCCAAGCACCTTATTTGCATCCAAATGCATGTTTTAATGGTGAAGGTTGTGTGTTTTAGACTCCCATCTGCTGTAGTGAAACATTTACCGACATCACTAATAGAGTTAGGAAATAAGACACATGTATTATGCTTCAATATTACCACTATTTTCTTTCAGCCTTAAGTTAGAACAGTGTAGTGTTGGCAGTGTTTACCTCTCATCATCTGCTGCTGCTCCCATGTTTCTTTCTCCTCTCTCTATGTTTTCAGCAGCTGTCTGTCTGAATCATACAGCCTGTGGTCAGACGGCTTTGAAACATGCTGTGTGATCTCACAATAACAGCGTTCTACTTACACAGTCACACTGAAGAGGAACTTTACCACATTATTAATTTTAAAGTCACTTACTTCAGGGTTTGTTCTGTAGCTATCTGTGCATTATTTCTTTCTTTTTGCTGTATTGGAGTAATGCCAAGAAACTGAGGTGTTCTTTCTGCAACGATGTCAGCTTTACAACAGGTAATGAGTCATGCAACCATCTTGTAGAAGGCTGTAAACTTGGGTTGGTTAAATATTAATTTCAAAGAACTTGTACAAAAAACATTACAAAGACCCAGTGGTGTGCAGAGAGGGGGGCAGGCAGGGCAACCCCCCATGCGTATACGCTGCCCAATTGTTGAAAATAATACACTCTAAAGGGCACTTTAGAGTGTTTCTTGGAGCTACAATTGCATTTTAATGTCTTGTTAGGAACCAAAATGCATTCAAGTGCCCTCTCAGGTGCCAAAAACATAGTCTTAAGCACCCTCTTGGGAGCCAAACTTTCACTCATCTGCCCTTTTTGGAGCCAAGAAAAACACTGGAATGTTCATTCAGGAGCCAAAATACACTGAATTGCTCATTCAAGAGCCTAAGTGTAATTACATGCCCTTGTGGAAACAAAAAATATTGGATGTAAGTGCTCGCTAGGGAGCCAAAATACAATAACTTGTCCTCCCAGAAGCCAAAACAAATCCCAAAGTGCCCTCCCTGGAGCCAAACTTATACTCCAGTGACTTCTTAGGAGCCAAAACACATGCTGAAGATCTCTGCTGGTTGGCAAACCACACCAAGCTGCCACTTTGGCTGGTATAAACATGATAAGCTGCCCTCTGGGAGCCAAAACACACCTAAGTGCCATCCTTGGTACCAAACTTGTGCTATAGTGCCTTGGGAGCCAAAACACTATTTTAAGACCCTTTCTGGTTGTCATATCACACAGATTTCCCCCTTTGGCTGGTTAAATGATGATAAACTGTCGTCCTTGGAGCCAAAACACATGTTCGAGTGCTGGTGATTAAGCTTGAAACAAACAGCATCTGTCTGCTTTCTGTCTCCACTGGGTGCGTGTTGACTGCGTATTTAAACTGTGTGTTACGTCCACCAAGCCACAGGGCTGACAAACAGCTGGTGTCACAAGATCAATTCAGAGTGGGGAGTTCCCGTGCTCCCCACTCCGTACATTAGCCTCTCTTCAATCATGTTGGGCTGTAAAACCTTAAACCTGTTGACTCCTGGCGTGTTTCCGTTAATTATGTCCGTAGTCAAGCTAAATACAATCAAATTTTGACACTATTTGTTTTATTTTGAAAGTCACAGGCTCTTTTTCAGTGGTTTCAGGGCACCACTTCCTGTTTCGCTCGACCTTCCTTATGTTGAATCTATGCATCACAGCTGCGTTGTCCGGCAGAAATAGGATTTCTGGCATCGACAGCCTCGGACTGCAACATAACAGATGCAGTATGAGTTGACACATTGACTCGAATGAATACTTCGATTTTTTGCCGTGATGGAGCGGAGATGGAACGCAGACGGATGTGGTGTATTTTAGTAGTTAAGGTGGTAAGATGATGATGATGCTTTTTAGTGGTATAAGAGTTTCTTCCTCTATGCATTTCAAACTTTGGTGCAGTGTTTCCTCCTCTCTGAACAATCAGGGCGAGTACGTAATGATGCTGTCAGACCTGGCTTGCCCTCTTTTTCCTGACACCTCAGAGGGGCTCTGGGTGGAGTTGAACTTAAGGAGGCCTCTGGGGTGATTCAGATTGCAGATGCATGCATGTGGCAGATTAAGTTCTGGGTGAAGCGCCCTGAGGTGATCAGTTGCATCTTAGCTCTCTCATATCATCTCTGCCACCAGCACCCTGGGGAACATGTTATTAGCTTCCTCCTATCGAGCATGACGCACTCAGGCCAAACTATCAGCAGCTTGTCTTACAGCTCAAACGCACATTTTGAGCCTAAAGCAGCTCTGTGTTTTGAGTTTGTTCTTAAGTAGTGCATGCTGGAGAGCTTCTTATTTATTTATGCTTTACATCTGAATCAATATGCTGTGGAGAGTTCTGCTAGCATTATACTTTTAGACTTTAATAAGATACACAACAGACCACCAACACAACTTTATTCTTCACAATGATGGACTGAGTTGAGCTTTATAATGCTCTGCTGGGGCTCACTGCTTTAAAGAACTAAAAACCTCACAGAATCCTGCAACATTAAAACATCTTTATGAACAGTTGCTGTAACAGTTCTCTCTTCAATCTGCTGTGCATGTTAACAGATCCAAAAAAGACTCTTTTTTGGACTTTAAAATCCAATTAGTTGACTTAACTTAAAAAAACAAAAACAAACAAAAAAAAAACCCAACTCATTGCCTCAGAAAAGTAAGTAAGCATGACTTAAGGGGAACGAGGATTTTCTAAGTGATCTTAAAAAAGTCTCATATCTGGATATATGACTGTCCAAATTATAAAAAGAGATTATCAGAACTGCAATGAATTATTTTAAAATGCTAATTCCTAGCTCCCCGCTAAGGACTGGACAGGTTGGACTGGATTGATTTAGTGGTGAAAGTTGAAACCTGAGCTAGACTGTCTGACAGAAAAGGGACAGAAGAGCAGAATAAAGCTTAACAGGAGAGTGATAGAGCACAAGCTAAAGACTAAAACTTGGGTTAATGAAGCGCTAGGATTCAGCAATGTCACACTGTACCGATACAGAGCACCGGGCTGTGAGTACAGTGTGACATGTAGCCGGCTACTAAACAATGGTACAAACTTACATAGTTTGCTTGGTGTCATGTTTCAAACAACAGTGTTACATAACTGTTGATAAATACATTACATCATTACATTGTAACAGGAAAAAATGTCTTGAACAAGGAAAAGTAGTGTGACAAAGTTAATCCCATCCACTTTCACTTTCACTTTCAAAACAAATACATCATGACACCGCATACAAATTCTCCTCACGGTCACTTTAAGGACCTTAGTAAAGCAAATTTGGTCTCTATGAAATGGGCTAACTAATGTTTTTTGTTTTTTCTGTATTGTCTTGTAGTCTACAAGCAGTTGACTTCAGACAACTAAAATGACTTTATCACTGCTACTTGATAAATTGTGTTACATGTTCTTGTGACTGGAAAAAAAAAAAAAAAAAGAGGTAATAAGTGGCAGCCAAAGTTGCCAAACCAAAAAACAACATTAAGTAAAATAGTGTGAAAAATTACATTTACAGGAATTTTTATTTAGAGCTCTGCAGAAAAACACCATTATTTTACTGATGTCTCAGACAGCCAGTCTAGGCCATAGAGCATAGACGGTCAGTCTACCCCGTGTAGGGTAGACACTTGGCCAGTTGGTCTACGCCATGTGGTGCAGACAGTTTTTGCTGTCTGGTCTGCCCTGGAGTATGGACAGCAATTGCCTCATGTGAAATTCAAAGGTACAGCAGAGTTTCATGTCCACTGTGTTCCCTCCTCACTCATGTTTATCATAACTGATGGATTACAAATCATGAATACATTCTGGGTACAAGTCTAAAGCTGTAGCTTTGCTAAACAGATGTATAGCAGTTGTGCAACAGGTACAAAGTTGGTTCATTCTTGTTCCTGTATCTTCTTCCACCTGTTCAATCTTTTCCTTGTATTACTGCCACCTACTGGACTTCAGTGTGAAATGCGAAGTTAGTTGCTTCAGCTTTTGTAGCTACTCAATTAATTCAAGTGGGCTTCACTTAAAACAAGAGTAAAATGAATTTCTTCATCATTTCAGTAACTGTTACTTCAGAAAAGAAACTAGTTATAACTGCAGATTTTAATAACTCAGTAATGGTAACTCATCATTTTGGAGTAAAGAGAACTTGAGTTTAACAGAGTGTGCAAACTTGAGAGGACAGGCCTAAAGTGTTTCCCAGGCCTCCTCATACAGAATGCTGCTGAATTATTTAGGCCTCACATCACCCAACAGGCATGTAGAAGCAAATTTAAATCGCACACAACACTGGGAAACACATGATTGCAAATGATCAGCCAGTATGAAAACAGAGACTTCTGTCTTCTCTGAAACTGTATCATAATCACATGTGCTCAATCACTTCACTGCAGGATCTCTCCGGATGAGAACAGCAGGATGAGCTCATAAAAGGGATGATGACCTCCAAAAGGAAGGAAAGGAAACATGGAACTTTTGCAGCAGAAGTACAATATCTATTGGTTAGTTTCATAAAAAGGAGGATCTTCTTTTTCCTGAATCTATTATGTAAAGTGTTCCTCAAAGTTCCAAATGCTGTGTCCTTCAACCGAGCACTTTTTATCAATATTTTTTTTTACTTAAATATCAGGCAGCTGTGCCGTGGTGCCAAAACAGACACAGTTTTCTCTCCTTCATACCCTCACACAGATAGAGCCTAAAATCCCATGTGCTGGAGAATAACAGAGCAGCTGCGATACAAGCCGTCTAATCTGTGATTTCCCTCCAACTCTTTTTGACGGGCAGGTATTTGTGAGCCGCGCAGATAAATCAAATATCTCACACAGGTCTCTATAAAAATGCAAGACGTTCTCCGATGTAGCAAATCACCCAATTTGACAAAGGAAGCATCATAATCATGTGTTGACACACGCATGTTCTTTTCCCTTTCCCATGAGTGAAAGGAAGATGAAGTGGTCCATGAATCACTTATCCACTTGTGTTACTGTCATACTGCAGAAAAAAACAACAACACAGAGCCAAACAAAACCAGGGAATCATTGTTCATACAGAGCCTCACCTTTTTAGATCACCAGCTGCAAAAACAAACAATCAAAGCCCAGCTCAGACAAAACACATTACCAGGCGTCACTTAAAGCGTGGCATTTATCAGCAGCAAATATGCAAAACGGGCCGCTCCAGAGCGTAAAAGCTGGATTATGATATTCACTTTAAAGAGGCATTAAGATAAATGACCCTGCAGAAACACTGCAGAAACCTTCTAACGCAGGTTTCTTTTCAGAGCACACTTTAGAAAACACACAATCCTGCTGGTTTGATGTGGGAAGATGAAAGGTGAGCTCCAGATTTTTAAGAGCCGTGTTGAAGTGGAACTTAACGGTTTTTAATCCACTCGGCATTGGCTGTTGTGAGGTGTAATATGAGCGTTTAAGAGATCAAAACAATGAAGCAGCATGTTGTGAGGAGCGAAGTGCTGCATCACAGGGAAATAACACACAATGGGAAATGTTTTCATGAGAGGAGGGAACGCTTGATGCTGAGAAACGTGTGTGGCCTGTACTGACCCCAAACTCATCCACTGTGGAAGCTTTAACAGCTGCCTGACACATGAGAGTAAA
This sequence comes from Thalassoma bifasciatum, assembly GCA_008086565.1. Taxonomy (NCBI): domain Eukaryota; kingdom Metazoa; phylum Chordata; class Actinopteri; order Labriformes; family Labridae; genus Thalassoma; species Thalassoma bifasciatum. The sequence continues at coordinate 79,584 of RPOG01002198.1, read as the reverse complement.
GGCAACCAAATAACATGCTGCAACTTTGCTTAGAGGAGAGATTCTTAAAGTCAAGGGTCATAAAGTGTCATCCAAAACCCAAATCTATTTGGGTTAAATTTGACCGAAAACCATACAAACAGAAAATGTTTGATCTGTTTTCCACATTTATTTATTCAAGACCCTTAAAGTGAACAGTAGTTATAGTGGTTACATTCTTTCCTTGAGCTATTGTGTCAAAATGCTTAGCATCAGCATTGGAGCTTAGCAATTCAACATCCTGCATTTGCTGAAAGGAAATGCAGCCCTCCACCCCTGTTTTGATTAACACCTTTTCCATGACAAAAGTCTCAATATCAACATTGATATTAACAATACACACTCCATACTTACTTGGTATTGGATCAAATTTGCAGTATTGCACACTTCCAGTAAACACAGCATTGTCACCATGGGTAGACGGGTGAAAGAGGTAGTAAGTCAGTGCAACTGATACATGTTGATAGGTGAAACCATTTTTTCTTGCAAAAATCTGACATTACGCCAAGGAAGTGCCAATGAATATAGTTTAAGCAGTCTACCTCACTGTGACAATTTTGCATGAATTTATTGTAAAAATTACAATATAAGTCAGGGGTCATACAATTTTATCTAAAACCCAAATCTATTTGGGTTAAATTTGACCGAAAACCATACAAACAGAAACTGTATGATTTGTTTTCCACATTTCATTTTTAAGACCCTCAAAGTGACAAAATTAGGATTATTTTCTAGTTTAAAAAATTATTATTATTATTATTATTATTATTAGTAGTAGTAGTAGTAGTAGTAGTAGTATTTGTATTAAAAATAGTTGCTTAATTCCATTTTATGAACAGAAACAGTAGCTTTAGTGGTCAAGTGCTTCCCTTGATTCATTTTGTTGAAATGCTAAGCATCAGCATTGGGGCTCAGCATTTGAACATCCTGCATTTGCTGAAAGGAAATGCAACTGATACATGTAAATAGGTGAAACCAATTTTTCTCATAAAAATCTGATATTACATTATAAAAGTGTCAATGAATAGAGTTTAAGCAGTCTAATACACTGTGAACATTTGCATGAATGGATTATAAAAATAAAAATAAAAATGATTTGTGGGGTAAGAGAGTACTTATTTGTTTTTGTGTCTTACATTAACTAAGACATTATTCTGATTTCAAGACACGAAGCAAATGCATCCCTCTGACCTCATTGGAGGATGTTTTAAAATGCCATTCAGGCTTTATTTATGTATTTTCATATCTTGAATTTATGCATTTATTATCTTTTTTCAGGACTTGTCAGGTAAATGTGACTCATACTAAGGCTAATGACTCATTTGCTCTCTAAAAATAAAATATAAAGACATTCCATGGTAAATAGCATTATGCTGAAGCTAAGAAGTAACTTATGATATCACAATTACATCACATTGTTACATTCAAAAAAGACGCTACAATATTTCTAAGTAAAAGAGACGTTAAGGAATGACAACTGAAATATATGTGTTTATTATTTGCTTCTCCAAACTGCACAAAGAGACTAATTAAATGTAACAAGTCTATGTTACCACAGGTTTTGTTTTCATGGCTTTGTGTTTGAGGGGTGAGGGGGGGATGGTCAAAGAATGAATGTGTTCGGGTGAAAAATGGGATTTAGAAGAGAATGAGTTAGAGGACAACATGGTATTTGAAATGTTTTAAAGACAAGACAGAGATGCAGCACACACACACACACACACGCACACACACCCTCACACCTCCCCATCCAGGCACCAGCCAGAGACACTTTTCAGAGAGATTGATGGGATTGAACTGATTTGGTGAACTATTTCAGTCGGAGTAAAAAAAGAGAAAGTGTGATTGTCCTTTGAGAAATGTCACTCAAGCAGACTTTTACCCTTCAGTCACTCAGTCCTCCAGAAGATTTCAGTCACATTCATAATTGGTAAAACCCAAGTGGCCGCTGTGCTGATGGCAGCTGAAGTGTGTATCGATGACCTTTTCAAGCGATTTGTGCGGCGAAGCATCCTGGGAAAAGGTAGTCGACTTTGTACTAGATGTAATCTCCTCGGGCGTACGTGGTGAAGTGGGAGCAGAACAGCTTAAATCAGCAGAAATCCGGAGATAACAGAACAGTCCCAGGCTATTTTTATGAAACTTGCCAGGAACTCTGCACTTCTCCGGGGAGGCTTGGCTGTGATTGCTGGCAGGACTAACAACACACGAGTGAAATGATTGAACCGTGAGCGATGACAAATTTCCCAAAATGATGTCCTGCTAAATGAAACTCTTGATCTGGGGAGTGGGGAGTGGGGGGGGGGGGCGTTTGGTTCAGGTCGCATGACAAACACGAGGTTTCCGGGGTTGGGTCTGGAAGCCTAAAACTCCTCGCCAACCCACAGATGAGTTTCAGGAGCTGTCAAATCCTTTTGATCCGCCGCTTCTCCAGAACCTATCAGTCCCACAACAAGAATTAAACACGACCCCCCCCCACCCTGCTGCTCTGTGCCCGTGTGCCGTACATCAGTAAGCGAGCACACATCAGTAACTCTCGCTCACAGGTACGCCATCGGTACTTGGAGATGCATACACAAACGTTCTCACAGAGGAGTGAGGAGTGGGTTTAATTGTAGCCTGGTCTTGATTAACACTTCAGATTTATGACTTCAGCATTTGTGTTTACAACTGTATCCATAAGAGACAGGAACAGGTGCATCCTCTCATGCTGCTGATTAAACCACCAGTTAGACTGCGCAAATACACAAAAGCATATAAAATATGCAGCGTCTGATTGCCATCAAGACTCAAACATGCAATTCACGTCATTTAAACATCTTCATGTTCTTGTCGATTCAGTCACTTTCTCACTCCTTTGGTGTCTCTGAGTTTTGCATTTTTGTAAATCCCAACAAGGATGGGTTAGGGTTGAAGACAATTAACATTGTACCAATGATGTATGATATGACAGATAAAAGGTCAGATTAAAGGAAACTTCAGACCAATAAGAAATAAATATGACAGTCGTGAGCTCAAACTTTATGATGCAGGTGCACCATGTTGTTGTGTGTTGAAAGAAGTTGAGAAAACAACTGAAGAAAGAAAAGTATAGTCTAGACAATTGCTCAAGCATCACAATGTAGCACAAAAAATAATGCAATATTGTGAATTTTGAGACAAAAAAACAGACTTGAAAAGCTTGATGAGTGCAGAGAGGGTGACTTGCTGAGAATATTCAGTCTTTCCAAACAACAAAAAGGGAGAAATGTTGTGAAACAATTTCTAAGAGGGGGATTCTGGCTTCCCACTGTTAGTCACAACTTCACCACAAAAACTCAAAACAAGTCAGTGTTGTTTTCATTTTAGAGGAAAATGTTAATAAAAAAAAATCTGCCAGTGGGGTAAGACTCATTTGCTTGTTTTGCGTCTTGAGATAAGAAAAATCTCTTCATTAAACAAGTAAATGATTCTCTTACCAAACTGGCAGATTTTTTTTTACTCTTAACAGAGAAATCAAGAACCTAGTTTTCAATATCTTGAAATAAGATATTTCTGGACTGTTCAGGTGAATGTCCCTTGTATTAAGTCTAATAGTAGTATAAGCCAGTACAAAAACTTGACAGCGCGTGAAGTGGATTTACTAACCAGGTGCACTGTGGAGTGTGTCTGTCAAACGTGTCCAATAGTATGTCCAATCCATTCACAATCCATTTTGTCTTTATGAATATGCTGATTATATATGCCAATTATGAGAGTATGCAAAATATTGGGTCAAGGAGATGCAAATGTAATCATTTAGCAACCACAATGTGATTGCTGTCTGTGTTTCTGTATCTATATTTAGCACATTCCAAAACCAGGTACAAAACTGGCACAGCATTACGCATAAATGGTTGTAGTCATTGGTGCGATGACTGCTAAGGGAGAGAGAGAAGCTTCTGTGCATGTGTCAACTTACTTGGACTGTCAGAAATAGGAATAGTAGAGTCATATTGCCTATCCAGCAATGTCATTTTTGAGTTGTTGGATGAGCTAAGGGCTAATTTGGAGCCAGTTACAAAAAGCAGCCATATCTCCAGTGAAAAAACTCCTTACAATGCTGCATTTTCTTGAGTCTGGATCATTCCAGCACACCAGCACAGTTAGTGCCGATGTCACCCAAAGTGCTTTTTCTGGTGTGCTGTCCCAACTGTTGAATGCTATTACACAATAAATTAGCAAGTATATCCAGGAGGGTGTTTGGGATCCCCCATTGGGCGTTTCTGGGTGCAGAAAACACTGCTTTTGTTTTTTCATATGATGAAACCAAAATGAAAAGCACCATGAATGATCTAAAGTTAAAACTATTGTGGCATGTTTTGAAACAAATAAAGCAAACAGTAGTCTCTTAATCTACTGATAGAAGCAACAAGTGATGCATTTATTAAAACTTCTTTAAAGTCTTGAGTTCTTCTTGTTAAAACAGGGGGTGTTGACTGTGTGTATGAGGGGGTGGGGGGCTGTCAGCAAGATCAAAGCTACAGATGCAGTCAGAACATCTCATCCTGTGCTGATATTTAGAATCTAACTCACAGAGGAGCATTAATGTGAGAACAACATGCTCCCTTCATTAAGTCACAGCCTGCTCTGGGTTCAAAGAGTTCACTTTAAAGTGTTCGGATTGCAGGACGCCTTGTTCTGATCAGGTTGGGGCTCACATTAGACCTGACTGTGGTTGGAAAGAGGCGTCAGCTTCATCAAATCTCTGTTTCTCAGAGAAGTTACTGACCTGAAGAACCAACCTGTGGAGGGATTTGTAGTGATTTCAGCATGAGCATGTTCCTCTGCTTCTCTATGTTAGTTCACCTGAGCACTGGACCAGGGATGTCAGCCAATCAGCTACAGGCACAGTTTGTAACAAAGATGTGCACAAAAACAGTGGATAAGGATCTGACAGCAGCAGACACACAGAGCTCAGAGTTTGGTAGTTTTATAGAAGGCAGGAACATTATTTTTCAATGTTTTTACAAAATAAATAAAAATCCCAACACAGTCAGAGCAACAGATGATCATCGATGGATGTGGAGTCCACAGTCTTAGAAATGAATAGCATAAACATCTTGGAAACAGAAATATGGTGTTTAATGAATAAATCAGTGCATCATGGGGGCAGTGCTCCACATTGGATTGTTGATTTATGGGTAACTGTATAAACATCAACACACAAAACACCAAGTTCACACACTGGTTTCACCTTTCGCATCAGAGGAAAGAGGACGTCTGATGATGTGTGAAGATTTGTTACAACAAACCTCATAAAACATTTATCAGAAACACATCAGAGGCTCCACTCCAGAGACATACTGTATTCAGAAAAACAACTTATGAGAAATGAATTCGGTGGGACTGATCATGTAAACTTTGTTTTTCTAAAAATCCCCCCAAGTCTTTCCTGAGGCTCGTGGTTATGAATTCCTGTGATGTTGTGTTCACACTCAGGCTGTTTCATCAGGCTGATTTAAAGTATTGAGGATGCCCTTCAGGCTTCTACATATGTCCAACTGCACCTGGACTACAATGATTGAACATGGGGCAGAAAGAGAGAACACCTGTATCACTCTTGGATTGGAGAGAGTTGTCTGCAGACAGTGCTCCGGGCTCTGTGGATGATAACATCTAACGGGGGG